>JAHWFO010011492.1:0-13305 GCA_023313115.1 Rhysida immarginata
AAACACACTGCATGAACCAACAATATATATCTCATGACTAACAATGAAAGGAAAAGTTTGTGAAAGTGTAATTATCCCGGGCAACGCCGGGTACCTCTTCTAGTGGGTCTATAATTGTTGAAATCATTGGAATCTCCTTTCTTGAAAATTGGAATTACTTTTGCATATTTTAATTGTTTAGGGAATTTTCCTTCACAGAGAGACATATTAAAAAGAGTACAAAGGGGAAAAGAAATATAGGGAGCGATACTGATAATCACATCTTGGCGAAGACCATAAATATCCGTATTTTTAGATTTTGAAAATTTGTTTATAACAGCTAAAAATTCGTTGGAGGTTTTTGGAAGGGGAAAAAAAGATTCAGGTGAAGAAATGGGAGGTCTCTGAATTGAATAAGAGGGAGAAAAGTCACTGTTGATATCAATATTATTATTGTCAGCAAGGGAGCATGAGAAAAGTGCTTTCAAAAAAGGGAAAAGGCTTGGTGGAGAATAATTACTGTCAAAGCAAGAAGCCAACTTATGATTGTTTGGAAGTGATAAAGCCTTTCGAATTTGATACTATTTCTCTTTGGGATTGGTAATTGAGGAAAACAGCTCGGCATAATATTTCTTTTTGGCTGCTTTAATAGAACTTTTCACTAGTCTGGTGATAGCTTTAAGATGATTTCTTTTTATGGATGTAGGATTTTTGATATATTGTTTATAGATCTTGTGCTTCTTATTAATTAGTCTTAATAATGTTTCTGTAATCCACGGTTTTTTTGGATAGGATGGGGTTCGAGAAAAGGTTTTTAAAGGAAAATATCTATTGTAACCATTCACAAAATGATTAAAAAAAATTCAAAATTTAAATCGGAATTGTGTTCTTTCAAAAATAACGTATCCAGCTAGTTAGTTGTAGGTAAGAAGCAAAGATTTGCGTTCTGTGCAAAGTATATAACCTAGAAGTGAAATTATGGGTAGGATATCAATTCTTCATTGAGTAAATTAGGAATAAGGGGAGGTGGTCAGTAATTAATTATAAAATTCATTTTCTGTTTGTTGTTTGTTTGTTTGCCCACTGAGAGTTTTTGCCATCCGATGGCATTACCATTGCACGACGACTCTGGTTCGACTATGATTCTTATTTCGTTTAGGGCTGCCGCCACGTAAGTTGATCGATCTTTTTGACATGCGCAGTAAGTCATATCATCAATATGCTTTGTCTGGATTTTACCCATGATGCACTTTAGCAACGTTCTACTTTAGCAATGGCGGAGATATCGTTGAAACGTGGAAAGCCTATTAAAAGTCATAATATATAACAAATTGCATTCGAGTCGACTACTCTGCATCATTTTTTAATGTATTAATTTCATTTATCTATTTAAAAGAAAAAACGAAAATGGAAATTAAATATAAATACGAAAACAATGTTTCGAAAACAAAAGCGGATGTTTCATGGAATAGCCAAGCGATTTACTTCCCGCTAAGGTCTATTGGCTGGCGTTAGAAATGACGTCATCCTGTCGTTCAACTTAAGTGGCGGCAGCTATCGAATAAGTACTGGAATAATGCTCAGACAAGTCAAAAATGTGTTCTACCATCCTCAGATAGGATAAATACTCAGATAAACACCAGAATAAACCAAAGATATCCTGATAAAGTTATACGGTCCTCTAGAGGTCGGATAGTCACTTATTCCTCGTATAGTGAATCGTTTCGCTCAAATTTACGAGCGTTAATGGCGATACTTCCGGTCCGCTTCGATTTGAAAATGCCTTCAAAAACATAGTAGTTCGTGTTATATAATTACCATTTTAAACTACGACGGTATGAATAAGTTTTAAGGTGCAAGTGAACAGCAGATTAGATCTAGATTACCTGTATGTATTTCATTTTCAGTGATCGACAACATAGCCCCCAAAAGGAGAAACAAAACGAAAGTTTTGCGTCTCGGAGATCTGAGTTCTCCATCTGAATTTGTTTTTCACGTTTGTTTTTTGTCTGCCATGCCGCATTTTAAAATCAGTACTGACTGGAAAACTTTTTTTTTTTCCTCACGGTAGAGGGCTTTCACAATGTAGGCTATGCACAATGATGTCAACAACAACAAAGACAGGATCGACCCATCTATGAGCGCTTCGCTATTCAAACGCGTATAAGAAAATGATAAGCACCAGGCATAGTTCTCTAGAATACTGTGGACGCGCGTTCAAACCACGGTCTATAGATATTCATGGTCATCGAGCTCCATTGTTAAAATGAAGCTAAAGTTTCTAGCTCCTGATAGGGCGGGAACTCTATTGAAAAGTGGCGCTGCATGTACAATCGGCCCAACTGAGCCTGCAGAGCCGCCCTATCGGCAGATAGAAACTTTACTTTCATTTTCAGTTTCAATGAAAAACTCTATCGCAGGTCACGGTCGGCCTTAGTAACACCTCCAAAGAAAATGCCTCTGCACGGAAACAGTCATACATTGTTACATCGCCATAGTAGTGCAAATTCAGGGCTTATTATTAGTAAGAATAACAACGCACAGAGGCTTTCCCTTTAGGGCAGAGGCTTTCCTTTTAGGAGGTGTTGGCCTTAGTCAACACTACCTAGACAGAAGGCCTGCGCACAGAATTCGTATACATTGATACATCATCATCAAATTACCAAATATAGGGCTTATTATTAGTAGAAATACGATTAACAATAGCCGCTTTAGTATGATGTAACAATGTATGACGTTTCCGTGCAGAGGCTTTCCCTTTAGGTGTTGGCCTTAGTCAACACTACTTAGACAGAAGGCCTGCACACAGAATTTGTATACATTTATACATCATCATCAAACGGCCAAATATAGGGCTTATTATTGGTAGAAATACGATTAACAATAGCCGCTTTAGTATGATATAACAATGTATGACGTTTTTGTGCGCAGGCCTTCTGTCTAGGTGGTGTTGCCTTAGTGCGATCTATGCGGCATCTAGCGCGATCTGTTTACCTTAGCTTCTCGAAACAATGGAAAATGGCCGAAGCTCGATGATCATGAATATCTATAGACCGTGGTTCAAACTAATGATGTCAACAATTATAAAGAACAATGAAGTCTTTATTGTTGCTGACATCATTGCATTAAATCGTAGCCCACGTGAAAGACAGGCCCTGGCCAACGCCTCCTATAAAGAAAGCCTCAGCACTGAAACGTCATACATTGTTACATCATCATACTTCGTCCTTTGTTAACCGCATTTCTACCAATAATAAGCTCTAAATTTGGTCGACCTATGATGATGTAACAATGTATGACGTTTCAGTGCTGAGGCTTTCTTTATAGGAGGCGTTGGCCAGGGCCTGTCTTTCGCCAGGGCTACGATTAAATATATAGGGTGAATACAAAAGTCTGAACCCCCCCTTTTATTTTTTTTTACCGAAGCAGATATGTCAATTTTGATGAATCCAATGAATTGGAAGTTGTGGGTGGCCTATCCCATGGTGCACTTTTCGTCATCCCAAATATGCAAATTAGGACGCATTCAAAATTTATCTCAAAAACCGTAAGGGATAGAGAAAAAAACCCAATTGCAAACTTGTTCAGCATTATAAAACAAACAAAACAAAAAAAAATCATCCAAATCGGACAAACCAATCACCCACAATCACGTGGTGAACTGTTTGTAGCTTACAAACAGTCATACTGCACAAACAAGTTATTTCAAACAGTTTAAAAAAAGTTAATCAACAAAATGCTCGATGTGACGACCGTGGGCACAATAACACAATTGGGCACGGAACCTAACTGACGCCAAAACATCGGCAAATATGGCCGGTGTCACTCCTCGGCGCGCTTTCTTGATTCGTTGAACCAGATCCTCCAGTGAGGCAGGCTGCGTAGCATAAACCTTGTCCTTCAGGTATCCCCACAAGAAAAAGTCAAGTGGTGTAAAATCAGGGGAGCGGGGTCCTCCTCGGCCAATCCATTGTTGTCCAAACATCTCATTTAGACGCTCGCGAACGACCAACCCGTAATGTGGAGGAGCTCCATCATGCTGAAACCACGTGCGCTGATACGAGGCCAATGGCAAATTGTCAATGAAGTCTGTGACTACCACGTTGAGAATTTCACCCCGGTAGCGTTTTGCAGTCAGTGTTCCATCGTAAAAATACGGTCCAACCACAGTGTCATTGTACAATCCACACCACACACTGATTCTCCAGTTCACTTGATGAGTTGCTTCTGGCAGACATCGTGGGTTTTCGTCTGCCCAATGATGATGGTTGTGCCTGTTGATAACTCCAACCCTGGTGAACTAGGCTTCATCTGCCCACAACACCTCATGAATGAAGTTTGGATTTCTCCTCAGTTTGGATTTCTCCTCAGTTGTAAGTAACCAGTTGCAGAAGGCGGCCCTAGCAACATAATCCAATGGCAGTAACTCCTGGTGACAATGAATATGGTATGGGTGAAAATGATGTGCGTGTAGAATGTTGAGAACAGTTCTCTGATGGCACCCAACATCAGCAGCAATTGCTCTGCTGTTTGTGTGGGGATTTGCAGCAACTGCAGCCAGAACTAGTGTTGTTATATCCTCGTCGCCTTGTGCCCTTGGTCGTCCTCGTTCTGCATTAACATTCCCTGTAGCCTCGGATCTTTGAATAATGTGATGCATTGTTTGACGAGATGGATGGCTTTCGTTAGGGTATCTGTCTCGATACAACCTAACTGCAGCATGTAGGTTTCTCCTTGCCTCTCCGAAGCAGAAGATCATGTTGACCATTTCCGGAACAGTGTAGCTTGCAATCCTGGAACTGTTCTGTCTTCTGTGTGCTGAAACATGCCTTTTATTTGCTTTTCCGCATGAAAGTGAATGTGAGTATGGTAATTTATGTTAATTTTTTGATTTGCATGCATTACATGGTGGAAATATCAACATTCAGTTTTCTTTGTGCAGTGTGACTGTTTGTAAGCTACAAACAGTTCACCATCTGATTGTGGATGATTGGCTGGTCTGATTTGGATGATTTTTTTGTTTTGTTTGTTTTTTTATGCTGAACAAGTTTGCAATTGGGTTTTTTCTCTATCCCTTACGGTTTTCGAGATAAATTTTGAATGTGTCCTAATTTGCATATTTGAGATGATGAAAAGTGCACCATGGGATAGGCCACCCACAACTTCCTATTCATTGGATTCATCAAAATTGACATATCTGCTTCGGTTCAAAAAATAAAAGGGGGGTTCAGACTTTTGTATTCACCCTGTACATTTAAGATATTTATTTTAATAACTTTCTGGTGAAATTCTACTGCCAAAGAAAGTTCCTATAATTCCATGAGAGCTAAAAAATTATTTTCAGCTTTTTTAATGTTCAAAATTATTTTCTTATACTTTACTGAATAGCTACCAGACATAGGTGCACGATGATAAGTGTGGACTTTTCCAGGCAATTCTTTAGACATGTGCCTGTGTTATCACTGGCGAGTACTTGGTCCCAAGTCCCTTGATTTAGCATTGAGTTTCCTCCTCTGGTATATACCGGATATTTCAAAAATGACCGGTATATTTGAAAAATCAATAAAAACTAAACGGGCAGCGATAGAAATATACCGTGTTTTGCAATATGCTTGGGACAACAGTAAATTTTCAGGCAGACAAACTTTCAAAATTACAAACGGTGTATTTCTATCGCTGGCCGTTTAGCTTTTATTGATTTTTCAAATATACCGGTTATTTTTGAAACACCCGGTATCTCTCTATGTTTAGAAGGTGATGGTTATGCCAACACCACCTCTACTCAAAGCCTGAGCGCGAAAACGTCGTACATTGTTGCATCACCTGAAAAAGGGACTTGGCTACCGAGATTGCGAGGGAAAGGTCGCACTTAAAGAATGCGCCTATTTCTCATGGAAGAGAAAATATAGGCAAACCGACGACGAGGGCGTTAAAGAGAAGAGCGAGGAGAAAACCAAGTGAAGCAAATGCGTGCGCCGGGTTAACAGGCTCTCAACCCCGCGAGAGCGTTCCTTATGCGACGCATTATTCTGTAATGACTAATTGTGATTCTCAGTTATTTCTCCAGCTGCCTACGTGCAGAGTTCGTCTGAAGAGGTTTCAACGCCAGTGTCTACAACGTCGCGAGCAGACGACTTCGTTCTCTACGAGGGAAAACCAAGTCCAGCCAAGTCGAGAACTACGTCGAAGGATTCCGACTGCTCCGCCTCAGTAGCCATAACCGTGAAAGGAAAATTCAGCGCTCCCACCGAGCAGAGGACAGCTACTATTTCAAGCCAACAATTTTTCTGGAGTCCCGGACGAGAGATATGTTTCCTGTCGGCTTCATGTGAGACGTTTCTGGTGCTGGTATCGTCTTTGCGAGTTAGTGGCTGTTACGGCGTATATCCCGAAGTGGAATTGACGCTATTCTCCCCGGCCGACTTCATTGCAGAAGTCTATCCCTGGACCAGTTCAGCTTTTAGGCGGGAGAGTCTAGGCCCCTTTGCCCTACTTTCGAGGTAAGCTACTTTTCTTAGAATCTCTTCAGCGTAACAATATTGCTGATAGATAGTTTGTTTAGTTGGCGGTCTATAGCAAATTGGCAAGACCCCGCTAACCCATTCAGCTCTCGCTCTCCGCTCTTATGCTAATGTTTTGTAGCGTCGCGTAGGCTAAAGCCAGTTCAAGCGTAACGTTCCTATAAATTTAAGAGCGGCCTCAAACTAAAACAATTATTGTCCATTTTTATGCTTAATTGTTATGGCAGTAAATGAGCGTGGCGACAGAGCTTGTTGATTTGGTATTTTCCCAGAGGGCAAATTAGGTTTTCAATTTAACTGGTATAAGTTCTAAGGGTCTTGGCGTTGGTTGTATTCATGTATAGCTATTTACGCGCATTGACATCAGAACGCAATTAATGTTCTCTTTATTTTTATTTTTATTCCGCAGCTTCCCGTGCGGACTGGTTGCAGATGGTCAACGCGTTGCATAAACGCGATCCTGTGTGTGGACTGTAGGATTAGCAAGATTTAATCGTTACTCAGGATACCTGCTAGCAGTTACGAAGCAAGCCGTAACGCATTTCACTTGTTAATGCGGTACCCGTCATAGTTAATAAATCATTATTAACTATAGTGAGCAAGTTATGCTCTTATTTTTTCCAGTGGGGATTTTCCACGTGTAAGTGGAATTCCCCCTCAATCGTATTAGACTGTTAAAGGGCGCAGTTTGCCTAGTGGTAAGCAGCGCGCTCTGGTGTTACTTAATACATATTTGTATTTATAATTATCTTTATAGAATTAAAATATGATTATAACCATTTATAAAATGTATGCTCCTTGAACACTTAACTCCTTGCACTCACTCGTTTCCACTGCGCATGTTCGTGACATCAGTAACTGGAGATAATGGTGAGTTAGCAGGCTATTGAGAAAGAGTAGATAAACGACAGAGGAAGCACTATTTTAGCTCCGTGATGTATTGAGCAAATGGTAAGCAAGAAAAATAGGAGAATTGGCGACCGCTAGACTACACAAAGTGATGAATGACCAACTCTTGCTTCAAGACATCGAGAGAAGAGTGGCAATTGCAACAACATCAAGTGTACATCTAAAGTAAGATTACGTGAGCAAGAAATTATTTAGACTTGCAATAGCATCCTTGAAGAGGTCCATCCATTGTAAGCCTTTAAAAAATTTTTTCGAATTTTCATTAAGAATTTTTACTGTATTAATTCTAAGCGTTTTCATGTGCTTATTTATCAGATATTTCAAAATTTAATTAAAAAAAAAAAGTCCGAGCCACGCCGGGGTTATCATCTGGCTTATTTGGTAGCACAGCACATCCAAACATTTCATAAAAAAGCATTCTGACTATATTCTGTGGGAATGTGTATATTTTGGAAACTGAGATGATGATAATGCGACGACTGAACGTTCGTTTCCAAGAATTATTGATAATGAACATAAAGTGATGACGCAGTGACAGAACATTAATAAGGCAGCGTCTATTGATGAAACAAAGGAGTCACGTGTCTCTCCCTCAAACGTCCAGACGATTGGCAAAAATTTGTGTCTGAAAGAAAAGAGAAAGACCGAGTATTGGTCAGAGAAACTCTGCAACTAAAACAGAAAAAGCTATACGGGCATTTGAATCATCTGAACAACGGGAGTTTCGAATAGAGCAAGAGGGTATAAGAGCTTCTACGTCAAGGGCAATAAAAACTTGAGTCTAAAATATTTGGTGATGCTCAGCAGTGGTGAGGCAAGTCAAGAAGAGTTCAGATTAAGTCCCGGTATATCACCTAGAATTCCTGTTTTTCGTATTTTTCGTAGAATGGGTAGTCCCTTCGCTCTGTGTTGTATTGATTGAGTTATTATTTGACCAATTGGGAGTAATAATTTAATTTTTTGAGTTGTTCTCTTTACTTACAAGTGTAATTATCCCGGGCAAAGCCGGGTATCTCTGCTATTAATAAAATAAATGCGCCGTCACACTTGTATCTTTTCTTAATTCGACATTGCATCCTTAACATTTTAGAATATCAAAGAAAGGCTGCTATGAGTAGTGAATTATTTCTGTCTATACCGTGTGTCTCAAAAGTCGCATGCCATATGAAAAGTCTATCAATTTTGGCTTTATGTTCACACGGTTTCGCAAGCTTATCGTTCATGTTCAAAATGTGCAACATACACTCGAAGACAATGTCTCACACGATTCAAATTTTCTTCTGTCACCCGTAAAAGTGTAGCTGGTGGGCTTGGAAATATCAGGATGCCGGCGATGAAATTCGTCTGCAGCTTCTCGAGATGTGCTGTGGTGATATCCACAAAGAAGTATCAGTTCTACACGTTGTTCTGGTGTCAGTATTATTCCTCTACTTCACTATTTCACCTATAAAATCAAAGCAACCAATTAATCTATTTGGCATGCGACTTTTGAGACACACGGTAATAAAAATACTTCATAGATGGAATATGAGGGTTGAGGAACTCTGTTTAGCCTGATCAACATCTGTAAGGTTTTCAGGGGGATAATAATGATGAATGATGTCGAAATTATAATTTAGATAACTTAGAAAAAGACTGCGCTTCCTAATTATGAGATTAGCTAATTTATGATAATTTGTTTATCCCACTTACATAACTAAAATCCTCTCGCATAGGTTTGGCCAAGGGAAATGAGAATCAGAACACGCATGCAGATATAACAAGTAAAAATAGAATTTATTAGAACATTTAATATGGTATAAAATAAATAATGGATTGGAAAAGTAATTTGGAAATGGTTTGTCAAATTAAGGGAAAAATATAAAATGGATCAACAATAGAAATTAATAATAAAGTGTATGTCTCTTTTAAGAAAGTGTAATAAAATTAACACATCTAATTCTAACTCGGGATAGATAAACAATAAAACTATGTGCACAACGGGTGCCAACAGGCACTTGCCAAAAAGAGCTGAGTGAACTGATTAGTTGGAGGATAACGATGACCATGTGCCTGCTCTTGAGCTCTCCTCGTTGCATGTGCCTGTGTGTTTGCTGTTCGCCTTCCTATGTTGCCTCTTCGAAGTGGTTGTGGCGGCATAATCTGTTTGAAATTGAGAAATTAATAGGAGAAATGCAACAAACTAAAACAAACAAAAAATGTTTTAACTATTAAGTTCGAGTTATGACGTTATCTCTTCTCAAATATTTTTTGATTTTCCGTTTTGCAAAAAATTGAACAGGGCTTCGCCGTATATTCACTGGAAAAATTCTATTTGGCGCGCTTTTCTTTTATTTATATTTCATTTTTCATTGTTGAATCGATTTTAGAGGAAAAAAGAATTTTTTCTTAGCGCGTGATTTTCTCTATAGCTACTCTTAGAGAAAATTCTTTTTCTGGTGGTTATTCCTCATCGATTTTTTCTGAAAATACTTCAAAACCATATATGTTCTAATAGGATTAATTGAGCAAAATTTGGTTGAAATCGGTCAAGTGGTGTCAGAGGAGTTAGAAGACAAAGGAGTTAGAAAACACTCTCGTCCATAAAGAGCTTCGCTCGCTTCTCTCACTCAGCTCATTAATTACCAATAAAGATAAAATGATGGCGATCATATAATAGAGGGTTTTGTGAAATGTGACTTAACGGCAATAGTGTTGGATGCTGATAAAGTGTATGGTATCGAATGAAGTTACAGGTGAATGAATAAAATGAATTATAAGTCAAATAGTAACTTATCACTGGCTAAAAATTCATCTCTAAATTTATATGTGCAACAAATAATTCTTAAACTTTAACATGACTCATTGATGCAGGCTTTTCGTTAAGAAAGTGTAGTCAATAAACCCAGTATCTACGATTTAACTGTCTTTCTCAAGTTTTTGTGTTGCTTAAATGTTCCGTTCCCAATACAAGAAAAAATGTGAATAAAGGAAATATAAGCTGTAAATTATAGAATGGTCACTGAAACGGGAATCAAATGCTCGTTGTAACGTACCTTCTTAATCTGTCCGCTACTGCTTGGCTCTAGTTTCACTCGGGACGTCTGGGGTGTTGGTTCGTCCCATGATGAAAGCTCGATGATGGGCTCCTTCTCAGGGCTGGTTGCGCGTTTAGGGGACAAAACCGGTGGTCTATGAGATCTTCAATTGATAAAGCAGGTACTCTGCTATGGGAATTCCTTTACAAATCCTCGAGCGAACATAAATAAAAAACTGTGTGGTGTGTATAAAAGAAAACTCCTAGAACTTAAAACTTGAATAACCTTACTTTTTTGGAATTTCTCAACTGGAGATCTTGCGATACACCAGTTGAAAGTCGAATTGACACTAAAAATACGAGTAGGAACGCCGCACGCGCGGATTCTACGAAAGTCAACCCTCTACTGATTTCGTTTTCACACAAGAATTCCTAACTAAAGCAGTCTCGGGTTAATTAACCAATCAAAACGTCTATAAACGCTGGTCACCCAACAAAAGAAAGGTGAATTACCTACTCTAATTGTTTCTATACCATCATCAAAATTTATATTTGACTGCATACAAAGTATGAAATACGCCATACAAAATATGAACAATGGAAACATAAACGTTATAGGGAAGAAGCATCTACATCCAAAAAGTATATTCACGTAATTTATATCAAAATGGGTCAGCTACAGAAAATGGCCCAGTTGTAGATGGCGCAATGGTACCAGCATTCCTAGTCAAGCTTTAAAGTGCATTTTAGCACATTTTCGTAGAAAAGTGCTTACGTGATCGGTTTGTCCAGATGTCCGTCCGTCCGTCTGTAGACACAATTCTGACAATGTATTGCGTTGCAACTGGGAGCGTCCTTGTAGTGAATTGCTGGAAGAGGCGAATCTTGCATTAGGGAAAACGCGTGCTGAGAATTTCGTTTCGGCTCTGCGCGTGCATCCAAACGTTGTTGAGATGGTGCGCTGCAGGATGCACGTGATTGACGATTATAGAAAGGGGAAATCGGTGCCTAAATCAAAAGGATTTCTTTATTAGTTTCTATCACTTGAAAACGAAGTAACCTTTTCACAATCTGTGTTCCCCTTATCCCCTTTATCTTTTTTTTGTTCATCATTTGGTTTTGGTTATCATTTTGGGTATTATGAGGTTAATTAATGCTATTATAAAGAGTTCGTCAAACTCTAAAAACATCGATGTTTTTATCACCGTTTATTGTAAAATTGATGACTCTTTTAAGAAGTCAGGGAAAAAGACTCACTTTGTTTTCATTGGCTATACGGTGCTAGCGATTTGTAAATTTTCTTTCTTCCGTTGTTTGATTGGCTGTATATTTTTTCTAGTTCTGTATTTATATGTGTGTATTTCCCGTTACAGACGGGCCGTCTGTAAATCACTGATGATGGATTTTTGAAATCCGAAATGTACACCTGAGTCTGTAATAAAATACCTATGTGGAGTAGTGTTTTCCGTTTTTTGTTTATTTATATGTACGGAGGATGTTTGAGGAATTCCCATCGAAATGTGGATGGTCTTCTTAGCCACAAGTGGCTTAGTGTTGTCCTGGAGCAACTCTATCCATTTCGACAGCTTCTCTCTGCGCTTGTTTTCAATGGCCCGTTTCGGCTTCAGCAACGTGTTGCCGTACCATTCAGTGCTAACTGTTTCACCCCATTCTAGCCAGTCGAGGAGTATCGGTCCTTCTTCGTCGAAAAAGAAACTGAGCATCACTTTTCCGGCCTTCAAGGCAGAGTGATCTGTTTAGGGACTTGGGGATGATGCTACATCTATCGACAAGCATATTTATCAACTCCGATTAGATACAACGGCGCTACAGTGAAACTCTTCTTTTCATTTGAGTGCACCATATATATGGCGGCATGAGCAATTTCGGTATCAAAATATTACAGAATTTAAAAAGTAAGAAGTATAAATGTTCGAAATTCAAAAAAATAAATAAACAAACTAAATATTTATTGATGAAAATTGGAAAGAAAATTTCACATTCTGGATTCGAACCAGGAATCTTCAGCTCTTCGAATCCGCTTCCAAATGGCGATTCTCACTGTTTCATATGGTGCTCCATGTGCTTTACGTGAGCCCTCTCCTGTACTACGGTTGTGTTTTCATCTGTTTCAGTCGTGGTGGGTCTTCCACACCTGGGTTTGTTTGCTATTGAACCGTTATCCATGAACTTCTTGAAGAGCCAGGCAACATAGGACACAGATTGTCGATTAGGGTGCCGTTCTTTGAATTCCGCTGCTACAGCCCTTGCACTCCTTCCTCTCCATGTCCTTATCAACTCTGTCCTCTCCTTAGTGGTTAGTGGCATGCTTTAGAACCTACAACAAAAGGGAAATAACAGTGAGAATCGCCATTTGGAATGCATGTAACTGTTGAACAAATTAAGTATGAACAAACGGACTGCACCATTGTTTTCCTTGGAAAATTCTAGTCCGAAATCATGTGCCCCATGATCCCTTTCCCATTTAAAACCCTACGGTGCATCCAAGATGGCGGCTTTTAAGACGGCCGCCGTCTTGGTCATTTACACAATATGATCCCTAGGCCTAATATGTCCCCACATGGTGATTATCCGTCAATTTCCACAAACACGATTTGTACAAGGGACTTACGGCCCACCCTGTATAACTTTTTGATTGTTTGAACCTGCTATATTTTCTCTAATTTTTATATTTATTACCTTATCATTTTTAGAATTCTATGTTGCTATCACCATTGTTGATACAAGCACGTCCAACAATGACAAACTATTGTTGCACAAACTTTGCCTTGCATTTTTGATCATGAGATAGATATTGTCGGTCCGTGCATATTGTTAGTGAGATCTCTCCTAATAGTATGCCCTGCCATCACTTTGAAT
>JAHWFO010011493.1:0-12382 GCA_023313115.1 Rhysida immarginata
TATCACAACTGGCGCCCGAACAGGGACTGTGATAATCGAGAAATGATGGAAGGGGACAATATTAATGAAGGAAATGCTGTCGCAGCGGAAGGAAAAGTTTCCATGGTCTTAGGGTTCACCCACCTCATTCCAACCTTTTCTGGGGATGATGGTTCCATTGATTTGGAAGGTTTCTTTTGTGCCATCGATAATGTAGCCGTCTTGGCTGGCTGGAATGAGGATATAAAGACTAGCGTTATAAAGGCAAAATTAAAAGGGACAGCAGCACGGAAATTTAATGAACTACAATTGTATAAAGTTACGGATAGTAACAGACTGAAGGAAAGACTTGTCAGAGTTTTACGAAAGAAGGCGGATAGAAAGGACATAATGAGGGAATTCTTCCTAGCCCACCAGGGAAGGAAGGAAAGCGTAGAGGAATTTGCCTCACGCCTTGAGCACTTATGTGACAGGCTCATTGAATACGAAAGCAGCATGGAGCCCCAGAGGCCAGATCTACTGCTAAAAAGATTCACTGAGAATCTTCTTCCCGTCCACGCCAGGGCTATCTCCCTGTTGGGGCCTGAGACCTTTGAGAAAGCAGTAGAGGAGGCCATTAAGTCCGAGACCTTAGAATTAAGATCCAGCTTAGGGAACTGCAATGTGGGAGAATCAAAAGAGACGATTGATCGAATGGAGGCTCTTGAAAAGTTAATCATCCAGCAAGGGAAAATGCTAGAATTAGAACGAAAAGATAGGGAAGACAGGGAGATGATTATGAAGGAACTAGTACAGAAAATAGATTCTTTGGAAAGGAAAGTAGAAACTAAGCCTAGAAGAGCAAACTTCTTGCCTAAAAGAGGGGCCTGTTTTGCCTGCGGAGAGCGAGGCCACTACGCGGATTCATGTAAGAAAAAGCCTTTAAACTAATGAGTGCCGGGCCTGCCGACCAGTATGTTCCGGCCAAATTTAATAAACAGGCTAATCTGGTCATACTTAAGAACCAAACTGATGGGTTGTACAAAGTCAGACTTAATGTCGAAAATTCATGCATAGTGGCGCTTATCGACACAGGATCTCAGGTGTCTATAATTGATGAGACTGTGGCTGAAGATCTGGGTGAGTCAGTTAAATGGGAAGACATCACCATGCTTATCAAAGGGATAGGAGGCCAAGTACAAAGGGTAGATCGGGCCATTTGGGCTAATATTCATTCATCAGAAGGAATATCGGGGTACAGGAAGTTTATATGCATGAGCTTGAGAGGGAGAGAATATCAGGCTATATTAGGGACTGACCTCATTAAAAGTGTCATGATTGAGTGCAACGGAATTCAGATAGACTCTTTAAGGAGTGGGATTCTCACTAAAAACCAAGAATCAGCAATTATTGATTTGATAGATGTTTATCAGGATAGCTTTGGGGAGGAAGTGGAGATCCTTAATGGAGTGCGCGATACGAAGATTAATTTTACTATCGATAAAACTAATCCTGTGTTTGTCAGGCAGTACCCTATACCTCACAAGCACCTAGCATCTTTCAAAAGGCGTATAGATCAGTATCTGG
Organism: Rhysida immarginata; assembly: GCA_023313115.1. Lineage (NCBI taxonomy): Eukaryota > Metazoa > Arthropoda > Chilopoda > Scolopendromorpha > Scolopendridae > Rhysida > Rhysida immarginata. The sequence continues at coordinate 1,546 of JAHWFO010011493.1, forward strand.
AAGCAGGAATCATAGAGCCCAGCCAATCCCGATGGAACTCTCCTGTCTTTATTGTGCAGAAGGAGAATGGAGATATTCGTATGACACTGGATCTACGAAAAGTGAATAGCATCACCCAAGGATTGGATTTCCCTATGCCGAAACCGCATGACATCTTCCAAAGCTTAAACGGACATAAATATTTCTCAGTCCTTGATCTCAACTCGGGATATTTTCAAATCCCCCTTGACGAAAATCTGCGCGAATGTTATGCTTTCCAAACACCCTGGGGAAAGTTTCAGCTGACTAGGCTACCTCAGGGTGGGAAAAATTCAGCTTCAGCCTTCCAAGGATTCATGTCTGACATTCTTAGTCAACATTTGGGAAGGGGAATCTTTGTCTTCCAGGATGACATACTGATCTACTCTAAGACTTTTGAGGAGCACTTATGCCTCCTAGAATGGGTTTTAAAAATCTGCAAAGAAAGAAATCTGAAGTTAAAGAAATCTAAAAGCTCCATTTGTGTTCCCAGCGTCAAATATCTAGGTCACATGATCTCAGCAGAGGAAGTCAGCCCTGATCCAGGCAATGTTCAACACATAGAATCAATCCCACCTCCGTCTAATGTCAAGGAAGTGAGGTCGTTGTTGGGGGCAATGAACTTTTACCGACCATTTGTGGGGAATCTCTCAAGCATCCTCCTGCCCATCACTGATCTGACTAAAAAGGGCACGAAGTTTAAGTGGTCAGAGGAATGCCAGGAAGCATTCAATAGCATAAAGAGGGCCCTAAGCAGCCAGCCCATACTGGTCCCTCCTGATTACGAGCAAGAGTTCATCCTCTTTGCTGATGCCTCGATTGGTGCGACTGGAGCAGCTCTCCACCAAATGAAGGACGGATACCTCCGCCCCATCGCCTTTTACAGCTACAAACTAAACAAGGCACAGATAAACTACAGCACCATTGAGAAGGAGGCTCTGGCCATTATCATGGGTTTAAGACAATTCAGGCATATTGTCTTGGGTTTTCCAGTAACAGTCAGGAGCGATCACAAACCCCTTTCATTCATCAAGAATTTGAAACATTCAAATCAGAGATTGCTGAGATGGTCTCTTGAGCTCGAAGAATACAACCTGAAAATTGAGCATGTTAAGGGGGGGGACAATGGGATCGCAGACCTGCTGTCTAGGCTTCCAGCGAAGGAAGTACAAACCATTATTCAGATTAGCAATAAATCCATGATCGCCAAGATAGTGGAATCTCAACATATGGATCCTCTCATGTCATCTATGGTTAAGGGTAATAAAAAAAAAAAGGGGTTCTTTGTCCAAAGGGGGATGCTAATGAAGAGAGGGAAAAGTGATCGGAATAAGCTATGTGTGGGGAAATCAATGCGGGATGAACTCATGGAAAGAGCCCACTCGGGATCTTTGGCAGGCCACCAAGGGGTAGGGAGGACTATTCAATCGCTTAGGACCCATTATTACTGGCCCAGCTTGGAAAGAGATGTTGTCACGTATGTACGCAACTGCAGGGTCTGCCAGCAGTGCAAACTTAAGAAAGGAAAGGCTCCTTTCCAAGAGGGACTTTCTGCATCATTCCCTTTTCAGAAGATATCGGTGGACCTGATAGGACCCATACCAGAGAGTTCCAAAGGAAATAAATACATACTTGTATGTATGGATGTATTTTCCAGATTTCCGGAAGCTTGCGCTCTTCCTGACCAATCTGCGATGACGGTGGCCAAAGCCATCCTTGACCACGTCATATGCAGATATGGTGTGCCCCAAGAGATCATATCAGACAGAGGGGCTAACTTTACTTCTGATCTAATGAAAGCCTTGTGTGAGGACCTGCACATTGACATGCATCACACTACGGCTTACCGACCAAACAGTAACGGATTGGTCGAAAGGCTCAACCAATCCATTTCTGAGGTACTGCGAACCTTATGTGACAATCATTCTCGGGAATGGGATGACAGACTCCAAGAGGCCCTGTTTGTCATCCGCACCAACCTTAATAGTAATACTGGTGAGGCACCTGCCTTCGTCTTGTATGGATTTGACCCCAGAACCCCTCTCTCTTGGGAAGCGGAACCTGGGAAACCCGTAACCGTGCAAGATTATCGTTCAGATTTGGTTCTGAGATTAATGAATACAAGGGAGAAGGTAGCCAAGATGAGTCAGGAGAGAAAAGGTAGAAAGCTGGCCCACAGAAACAAAGGTAAGGAGGAGACACACACATATGCTGCCGGGGATAAAGTATGATTGTTACGAAAAGGGGGAAGGAAGAACAAGTTTGGACACAGGTACTTGGGACCTTTCCGTGTCCTTAAAACAGTGTCCAAAGTCAATTATGAGATAGAAGGAATTTGGAGGCATGACAGGCAGATTGTTCACACGGACCGACTAAAACCATGCTACGGGAACAAATTTCGAAGGAGCCCCAGAAGGAAGAACAGAACTGCAACGGCAAGGGATCCGGAAGAGTCCGATCTGGAAGAAGCAGATGAGGAAGACATACCTGCACCTGTGTACAGAGGACGATGCCTGCGTCGGGGAAGAACAGTACCTGACCACAAGAGGCCCGTGTCTCCGCAGCCTGACGATGCCTTGAGTAGATCCGACGGAAGGAGGAGTACCTCGCCCGAACCAACGATTTCCCCAGTGGAAGAAAGAGAGGACGACGCTGAGTCTACTGGCAATCAACTTGAACAAGTCCAGGAGGACCATGGAGCTATTCCCGAGGAGGAGATAGTGACCCCACCGGAACGCAGTGAAAGAGAGCAATACTCTCTCAGAAGGCAACCTAAAGTAGACTATAAACGTCTACACAACGAAGGAATGTGAAGAGGTTCTTCTTGTTTTCCTTTCTTAGGGGGGAGTGATGTGACATAGTCAGTTATGTGTTTATGATTTGCTGATCCTGTGCCAAGCATTGTAGGAAATTGTGAAGAAAAAATCCCCAGAATTGAACAAAAACCCCCTGCTTTCGTCGATGAATCACACCATGCGGCCGTTAGGCCTAATCGCCGTTTCATCGATCTTTTCATCGATCTTTTCATCGATCCTTTCATCGATCTTTTCTTGCCTCTTTCTTTTCATATACATTTCAGGAAGAAAAGAAAAACGTAGTCTAACTAAGGAAAGTGGATTAATCACCTGTCAACTGAACTTAGAATGAATCTACAACTTATTTTTTTATGTTTGTTATCAATATTGCTGTCTTGTATTCCGTGGAAGTTTCGATTCAAATTTCGCACCTTTGGCGCATTGCATGCTGGGAAGTCGAGTCTGGAAATGATCGTGGAAGAGGTCCTTTCTCATTCCCTGCCGGAAGCAATATGCGTCATTCGGGAGTCACCACCAGGTGGCGATCCCAGTATTCGCTGCGGGATTGGCGTTTCATATAAAAGGGGAGCGCAGCCCCCTCAGAATTCATTCGAGATTCAAGCTTCAACCACTGCAGACCTCTCTTCAGACCTCTGGATCATTCTCTTCTCCTCTGTCCCGGCATGGTAATGTAAAACTTCTTTTATTATTAACTTGTGCGAACTTGTTGCTATGTTATGTTTTTGATATATTCCTACAATCTTATAATTGTTAGAAGTATGCTTAGTTTTATCTAGTTTGAATTGGGAAGCTTAATTTTGGGTATTGACATTTAGATGTAAAAATGGAATACCATTGTTTATTTTATCTTATAAGTAATATGTGTGTGCCTCCTTCTTACTGAATTGGCTTTATCTCTCCTCTTACGCAATTATATTATTGTTAATAGTGGATCTCAAAGCGGATATGAACCTTGTAAATATTAATTTCTTTTGTTATTTGTATATTATGTAATTGATCTCAGTAAATATCTTATTCTTAACTAAAGCTCTGACTAAGTGTTTAATCATTTCTTCGATCATATCACAACCCATATATCACAATAAGACTTATACCCTCCTGCTCTAGCGGAGCTTTCGTTGTTCAGATGTTTCCAATGCCGGGATAGCTTTTTATCTTTCTGTTGCAAATTTCACTGATCAATACTCATTTCTTCTTTTTTTTGCCAAACACACAAATTTTCGCCATTCGTCTGGACGTTTTTAGGGAGCTCAAGGGAGACCCGTGTGATTCCTTAGTCTCCTCAATAAACAGTGCGTTATCTATGTCCTGTCATTGCATAATCATATTTATGCTCGTTTATTAATAATTAGTTAACCCCTCCCTAAAAGAGGTTAGCTAGGTAAATTATTTAGTGCCACACCAGTAAATGTGTTACGTTTGTAGTGCTATACCAGTTAATGTGTTAAGTATATAGTGCCACACCAGTTACTGTGTTAAATATATAGTGCAAGACCAATTAATGTGTTAACAAACTTTTAACCCCCCTTTCCCCCCATAGGCCTTATTGTTTGGGCTGTGCGTTGATCACTCACTCAGTCAGTTTCTTCTTTTATATACAGGGTGTAACTAAAGATGTGTTACAAACTTTGGGGAATGATAGAACTGGTCAAAATAAGCATTTTTTGTTCTATGAACATTGGTCCACAACTGCATCGTTTAAGAGTTATAGCCACTGTTCAAAATGACGTCTTCAGCATCAATGCAGGCTTATGACACACCCCTTTCTGAATTATGGTATGGTCATGTAAATCTTTAAAGTAACATGACCACACAATCACATTACCATGCAAGCAGATCCTGCACACTAAAAAATCTAACGTGTGTGATCGCATCCGGATATGGACTACACCTTTAACGAGTGCACTGACATGTTGTTAGTGTACGGTGCTGCAGACGGTAATGGAAGGACTGCTTGTCGTCTGTACAGACGGCAGTTTCCACAACGTCGTCAGCCAGCTCACACAATGTTTGCTCGGCTTGTGCGACGTCTACGAGCAACAGGAAGTGTAGCTGTGATGCGTGGAGAGCATGGTCGCGCTCGCACCCGTCGTACCGCTCAATTCGAAGAAGCTGTGCTTCGTAGAGTTCACGAAAGACCAACATGTAGCACCCGTGCGCTTGCACACATCATGAACACAGATCACATGTCTGTTTGGCGAGTTCTGCATGACCAACTGTTTCATCCGTTTCGTATGCAACGAGTGCAAGCATTTGGAGCTGTTGACTTTGCACCACGTATGGCATTCTGCAGATGGTTTCTTGCACGTTGTAGAGTGGAACCAGCATTCCCACAGCAGGTGCTGTTCACTGATGAACCAACCTTCACCAGGGAAGGCATTTTCAACCACCAGAATATCCATGTTTGGGACCGTATCAACCCACATGCCATTTCGACAAGGCGCTTCCAGCAACGATTTTCTGTCAACGTGTGGGCTGGTATTGTTGGCAATCGCCTCATTGGGCCGTACATTCTCCCAGCTCGTATGAATGCACAAACCTACCTCGTCTTTCTTCAGGAGGTGCTGCCTGAACTGTTGGATGACATACCTCTTAACATCCGTCAAGTAATGTGGTTCCAACATGATGGTGCACCTCCACATTTCTCACAGCATGTCCGGGCCTTCCTCACTGATACGTTTGGCGATCGTTGGATTGGACGGGGTGGTCCAGTTACCTGGCCGCCACGATCACCAGACCTAACACCATTGGATTTCTTTGTGTGGGGCCATCTAAAGTCCCTGATATACGAAACAATGGTTAATTCAGTGGAGGAATTCATCGCACAATTGGCTGTAGCAGCAGACAACATCAGTCACTCCCAGCAGATGCTGCAACGGGTGTCTTGCAACGTACAGCGACGAATGCAAGCCTGCATTGACGCTGAAGGGCGTCATTTTGAACAGTTGCTATAACTCTTAAACAATGCAGTTGTGGACCAATGTTCATAGAACAAAAAATGCTTATTTTGACCAGTTCTATCATTCTCCAAAGTTTGTAACACACCTTTAGTTACGCCCTGTATGTAGATAGTGAGAAGATCATACCATGGATGATTTTCTGAAATCCGACAAACTGTATTTTCTGTACGCTGGCGCAAAATAATTTCACCCTAACACCACTGACTCCCTGCCGGGTAAAAAAACCACAGCAACGTCCGAAGTCGTCAGTAAATTGTAGGGTGGACGGTCATTGGGTTGAACGTTTTGGGTATTAAACAATACAACAGCCAATTCCCAATAATCAGGTTTAATACAAGCTACAATACTCAACGGGGATAACGTAGGCAATTCGTTTTAATACCAAGAATACTGTTACAGGTGACTAATTATTTTGTAGAGTTCATACGTCGACAACATAGCTTATGCAACGACAATTAATAAGTATCAGGATGTAACCTTAAACAACATTAGTATATACCTAGAGTAGAAAGATACCGATACCCCGCCTTCGTGTTGCCTTGAAAAGCTCAGCGAAGACCTGCATCTCTTCTTCGGCGAACACGGAGGACTTGATCAGCGCAGACAAAACTGTTCAGATGAGTTACATTCGACAATCGACAATCGAACAGTGAAGTGTACATTTCTTCGGGTCGGACGAAAGCAGTGCTTTCACGAAGTTCACCCTAGCAGAATAAATTCCACAAGAAATACACTGAAATAGGCAAGAAGCCTGACTAACCCAAAGAGGTCTTCCACTTTATGAAAAATAATAAGATTGACGATTGTCAAAAGATTGGGAGAGGGGGCAGGGGTGGGTGGTATCACAATCTTCCAATAATCTGGGAAGAACACATTGCCAATGTCTTCGAAGTTTACATCAAGAATAAGCCTCAGTTTTCTATATGCCACTTCATTACCATCGGGTTGTTTAGTATTCCAGCCACCAGGTCATTGTCATGGCTCTTCATCGTCTGCACCGTGTTCATCAGGAGATCTTGAACACACTTACCAAGGTGAGTCATGCTCAGATCCGAGTGTATGGCTTGATTTTTCACAGTCCTTCTGCCAAGCTGAGCGATGGTCCTCAGGGTAACATTCTGGAACGACTAGAGTTCCCTCCATCTACTTTTACATATGGTTGCCCACCCAGGAATGCCATAGAGGAGGATGGTCCGAATCATCGTCTTGTACAAAAGCAGCTTATTGTCGATGCTGAGGGCACTGTTTCGACCCAGGAGAGCTATGAGGCTGTATTTAGCCTTCTTCGCTTTGTTCAGAACATAAGGCACGTGACAGTTCCATGAGAGTCTTGAGTCGATTATAACGCCAAGGTACCTGTAATTGTCGACACATTCTAGTTCCTTATTGAATAAGACAAGAGAATCCGGGGGACGCTTAAGCTTTTTGTGGAAGTACACAGCTTTGCATTTTCTGACGTTAAGGTTCAGTTTCCAGCAATTAAACCAGTCTTCAAATTCTTTCAAGGCGTTCTACAGACGAGTGATAACGTCAGATGGCTGGTGCTTCCAAGCCATGATGGCAGTATCATCAGCATAGAAATGTAAATTACATTTTTCTGGTTTTGGGAATTCATGTACAAAATAATTAAATAAAACGGGCCCACGGACAGAGCTTTGTGGGACACCAGCCTTTACCTTGCGGGGAGTGGAGAAGTTTTTGCCAACTTTAGTTTGATAGAACCTGTCGCTAAGTAAGGATTTCACCATCAAAATCAAATCAGGAGGAAACTTCTCTTTAATCAACTTGTAGATTAGCCCTTCATGCCACACCTGATCGAAAGCCTCAGTGACATCAAGAAAGACCACGCCACAGTACCTTGAAAGGTTCAGTGGGATGCTCTGATCTTCTACAAGCCTTCATATCTGCATCTGACACGAGTGGGCGTCAAGAAAGCCGAACTGCTCTTTTCAAAGTAGATCATTGGTGAGACAGTTGTCCTTGAACCTGGTGAGGATAGTTTTCTCCAAAACTTTGGACATGAGTTACATTCGACAATCGACATTCGAAAAGTGAAGAGTACATTTGTTAGGATGGGACGAAAGCAGCGCTTTCACAAAGCTCATCCAACCAGAATAAACTCCAAATGAAATACACTGAGGTAGTCAAGAAGCCTAACCAACCCAAGCGGTCTTCCATATTATACAAAAAAGAAAATAAGATTGACGATTGTCAGAAACAAAATACAAACGAAATAAAAAAACACAAGGGGAAAGAAGATTATCACACCTTCCAGTAGTCTGGGAAAGAGACGTTGCTAATATCTTCACAATTGACGTCAAGAACGTGCCTCGGTTTACAATACTTCGTATGCCAGTTCATATTCATTGAGTTCTTCAGAATCCCTTTCACAAGCTTATTGTCGTGAGTCTTCATCTTCTGTATCATAATCAAAAGGAGATCCTGTATAAACTTTCCGATATGGGCCATGTTTAAATCCATGTGGATGGATTGGTTTTTCACCGTCCTTCTGTCCAACTGAGCAATGGTCCTCAGGGTAACATTCTGGAATGACTGTAGTTCACTCCATCAAGTTTTACAGACAGTCGCCCACGCAGGCATGCCATAGAGGAGTATCATCCGGATACTCGATTTGTACAGAAGTAGCTTCTTGTCAATGCTGAGGGCGCTGTTGCGACCCATGAAAGCTATGATACTGCACTTAGCCCTCTTCGCTTTGTTCAGAGCATAGGACATATGCCGGTTCCATGAGAGTCTTGAGTCAATGATAACTCCCAGATACTTGTAGTTGTTCACCCAGTCCAGTTTCTTATTGCACAGAACAAGAGAATCTGGGCCATGCTTGAGCTTCCTATTGAGGTACAAAGCCTTGCACTTTCTGACGTTAAGGTTCAACTTCCAGCAGTTAAACCAGTCTTCGAACTGCTCCAAGGCGCACTGCAGCCAAGTGATAACGTGAGCCGGCTGGTGTGCCCATGTCATAATGGCAGTGTCATCCGCATAAAAATACAGATTACAATTATCGGGTTTCGGGAAATCATGTACAAAGTAATTAAATAGCACAGGCCCGAGGACAGAACCCTGAGAGATACGGCCTTTACAACATGGGGCATGGAAAGATTTTCTCCAACTTTGGCTTGATAGGATCTGCCGTCAAGAAAGGATTTCACCAACAAAATCAAATCAGCAGGGAACCCGTCTGTGATCATTTTGTAGACAAGGCCCTCAGGCCACACCTGGTCAAAAGCTTTACTGACATCGAGAAATACCACCCCACAGTACCTGAAGAGGTTCAGGGAGGTGCTCAGGTCTTCAACGAGCCTCCATATCTGCATCGGACAAGAGTGGGCAGCACGAAAGCCAAACTGCTCTTCCCGAAAAAGGTCATTTGCTAGAAGAGTGGTCTTGGAATCTGACGAGAATCGTTTTCTCGAACACTTTGGACATCGTGGGTAGCAGGCTAATAGGTCGGTAACTCGCCGGAATCACAGGATTTTGCCGCTGTTTGGGAATACTCAACACAATAGATTGCTTCCAAGCCACAGGGACGTAAGAAAATTTCCAGCAGACGTTAATGATATTAGTGAGATTGTCAATAAAGTTCTTCGGGAGATTTATAAGGGCGTTATTACTCACCTTGTCTCTTCCTGGAGCCTTCTTCTTTTTTCAGTTTACTTATGATGGTGGCGACCTCTCCAGCCTCGATGCTGTTCTTCGTTAAATGCTGTGAGACTTCATCAAAGTTGACTATACCTTCTTCCACACGCTGAGACATGATTTGGCTCTCGGGCTTATCGTTGGTAGGAGTAACAAACTGCATTTCCAATGAATCTGCAATGACTTGGGCCTTGTCCTGATCAGTTTGCACATAGTCACCTTGTGGTGTATGGAGTGGAGGAAGCGTAACTTTCTTCTTCTTCTGTAAAGCTCTGACCATACTCAAATGGAATTGTCGCGAGCCGACAAGCTTTTGAGTTTTTCATTCCATCTAGCGTCGCGAAGATCTTTTATCTCCTCTTGAACTCTTCGCACTAACCTGTTGTACTTGGTTTTGAGCCAAGGTTCACGATAGCGTTGCCATAGTCTACGGGTCCTGTTTCTTTCAGCAATTAGGCATTGGATTCCAGGAGTGAGTTGGATTCGATGAGAAGGTTTATTCTCTGATGGATACTTACTAGCTTCTATGGCACTGTTAATGCATCTGGTGATGTCATTAACAAGTTTATCGATGTCCTCTGTACAGTAAGCAACGTCGGGATGGTAGTCATAGTCCTTAAGAATATCTTTGTAGAGCTTCCAGTCTTGATGATGTACGAGTTCCTCTCGGAAATTTATGTCAACATTGTCAAAGTTCAACGCCACAGGCTTGTGGTCAGAAAAAAAGTCATCAATCGTGAAGATATTGTACGGTTTGAAGAAACCCTTCAAGATCGAGATGCCCAAAACGTCACTACTGGGGGAGTGGTCGCAGTAGTAGGTGTCCTCCACAGGTCCAGCAGCGATGATATCATCTCTACCTTGTATGTACCTATAGAGAATCATGCCGTTGTAATTCTGCGTTCTGGAGTTCCAGCTTGGATGTTTGGCATTTAGGTCTTCAGCCAGGACGACTGGAGTGTCACCACTGAAGTGTTCATCAAGCTCGCAAATGTCAAGATAATGTTTAGGTGAATTGTAGAGCGTCACGAACTTCACTTCACCACAGGAGACGTCATTGATAATGATGGAGGCCGATTTCATACATGCATAAGACTTGGATACTAATTCTTGATGTTGAATTCCCTTCTTAATGATGATCGCAGTGCCCCAGACGCACATCTTGCAGGATATGAAGCCATTCGATCCTTACGGTACACAAAATAGGCAAGTAGCTTGAAGTCTTGGCTTGGTTTGAGGTGAGTTTCACAGAGGTAAGCAACGTCGATTTCTTGCTTTATCAGAAAGTTGTGAAACTCGATACGCTTTCGGGGAATGCCCCTAGTGTTCCATATCACGCACCGAAGTTCACCTTTGTTGATTACAGTATAACGTTGTGCAGCCATA
>JAHWFO010011497.1:0-15794 GCA_023313115.1 Rhysida immarginata
GCAAAATTTAATTTAATTTTTTGAGATTGTTCTGTTTACATATAAGTAATTATCCCGGGCAATGCCGGGTACCTTTGCTAGTTATATATATAGAAGAAGAAGGATGTTTGTGGGCCTGTTTGTCTGTACGTTTTTTATACAAATCTACAGTTTTATTCCGATCTTGATGAAATTTCGCATACATGACCTTCAAAGCATGAGGAAGGTCTCTGTCTACCTCAGATTTCGGAAAAATAAAAATTATCGATAAAAAAATCGATATTCATGGTTATGGCAGGGCATATTAATGAGAAATATCTAATGACCAACAATGCAAGGCAAAGTTTGTGCAACAATAGGTATCAACAATGGTATCAACACGCAATGCACCAACACAAGGCAGGGATCAACAATCAATATCTCATGACTAACAATAAAAGGAAAAGTTTGTGCAAGTGTAATTATCCCGGGCAACGCCGGGTACCTCTTCTAGTACGTTATAAATTAGAACATCCAAAAATTTTATGGCCAATGCCATCGGCAATTAATTAATTCAGTTAATTGATACTAGAAAAGACTGTCTCCAAATAAAGAAAAAAAAATCAGTATGTCCGGGTTGTTTTTTTTTATTTAAAGATAATTTGAAAAAATCATATACAAAATATAAAGAAACATGAAATTTAAGGCTTCGTTTGTGGGTTATGTCCTCTTTTGTGCCTTTACCCTAGGAGTTTTTCCCTTCTTTGCACGCATTCTTTAACAGTGGGAATTCGACTGGTGGGGGTTTTGGCTGGATCTCTCATAAAATATTGGTGCGTGATAATTGATAATGAGAATTCGAATGGGAGCGTGTGCTAGACTGCACCGTCATCCATAATATTACTGCTCCTAACTTCAGGACCCTTATCCTCCACGATATTGGTACCTCTGAGACCAAGATATGAGTCAGTCGCAGATATATTTTACCCTGTTTTACTGCAAGACTCGAGCAACTGCATGTTTCACTTTGGTAAGTAATATTTGATGTGACGATTTTCCATCATTTATTTCCTCTCGTTATAATTGTGGTTGAAAACTTTCAGTATTTTTTTTAATTGTTTAAGGAAAGGGTTAAGATGGACTCCTGTACAGTTGCCAACAATCAGCTTCGTTTTATTTTATTTTTTTGAGAGCATTTCTCTCATGTTTGTTGTAATTTTTTTTTTCTCCCCGAAGTTGAGAGTTTAGCGACGTGGGTTTTGGGTGTAACTTGAGGGATTTTCTACCTCAAATTGAGTTTTATAGGAAAGGGATAGGTGAGGCTTGTTCCACTCCTAACCCTGTTGAGTTGGAACTGTTATTTTGTTTGTATCTTTGCAGGTTTATGTATCAGAAGTTGAATTACTGAAGCCTGTTTGATTTTTTTCATGCGTAGATTCTTTTGTGTGAAAGAATAAAAGATAGGATAAAGAAAAAAGAAAGAAGAAAAAGGCCCATAGGGCTTGCGACAAATTAAGGAATAGCTGAAGTGGGAGAGGGACATGGGAAAGGTAATGAGGGAATGGTGCCTTTGCTAAGGTTAATGCCATTAGGGGTGAGGGAATTGAATTTCCAAATAAGAAAAGACTCGAATTGCTTTCTCTGTTTTTTTGTTATGGAAGTTACTACGAAGAATATAAAGGCTGATGGCCTGTAAAGAGTGGCCAGGGGAATTAAAGTATTTAGCGACAGGGGTGTCAGCCTTGCTAAGGATGTCGAATTTATGTCCGGCAAATCTGGCACGTATGGTATTGCTTGTCTCACCGAGATACTGTTTCTGGCATACCTTGCAATGTTACAGGTAAATTAGATTGTGAGAAGTGCAGGTCAGGTTCTGGTTAATTTTGAAAGTAAGAGAGGAAGCACTGCTGGAAATGGAGGTAGCAGGGTTAAGAAAATGGCAAATGCCACAACGCTTTTCATTGCAAGGAGAACATCCCTTAGTGGAAGTGCGTGGTTTAGTAATAGCAGCATGGACCAGAATATCTTTAAAATTAGATGTCCGTTTAAAAGAAACTTTTAGGTGGTTCTGGTAGAATGGAATGGAGAAGAGGAGAGTTGTCAATTATATGTTGATGTTTCCTTAGGATAATTCTAATACTATTGAGGGTTGGGTGATAAGGAAGAACTAACGTAGGTGTTGCCATGGTTGGAGAAAGTTTAGGATTGTTGTTAGAACAGGAATTGCGATGTTTATAGATAGAAGCGCGTATGACAGATTTGGGGTAGCCTCTTGCTTTAAGGGAGTGAGTAAGGGCGTTAGCATGGAAGTCCTTGTCAGACTGACTAGTGCATATTCTATGGATACGAGTTACCTGACCTAAAGGGATGTTATCCTTGCAATGGCGTGGATGGCAGCTATCATAGTGTAAGTACTGGTGCCTGTCAGTGGGATTCTTATAGAGATTAGTAGACAATTTGTTGTTAGTGATAGAGATAGAGACATCCAAAAAGAAACAGTTGTGATAGAATAATTGTGAGAAAACTTGATAGAGGGGTGGATGGAGTTAGAGTGAGTTATAAAAGACAGGAGAGAGTCTTCATTATGTGGCCAGATCAGGAAAACATCGTCAATATACCGTAGCCAGACTAACGGCTTTAAGGGAGACGTGGAAAGCAGTTTGGTTTCCACCTCCCCCATAAAAATGTTGGCATAGTTAGGAGCCATTTTGGAACCCATAGCAGTGCCACTGGACTGGATATAATAATCATAATCATTCAGGAATTCGGGAATTTTACGAAATCTTCTTGCTAGGCACCCTTTCATTCCTAAACTTTTTTATAATTTCAATTTCATATGTCTCATCCTATTGCATTTTTCTCGCCGCCCCGTTATTATTTCCTATTTGTCCTCCGTCTTGTCCTATTCCAACAGTTCTTCTAATTAATCTCATTTGTTCTCTTCTTGTTTTTCAGCCAATACCGTATTACTATTCCCCATGCAAACTATATATAAACCCGTCCGTTAGTACAACTTTCATAACTTCAAGATAATTCTCTAATATTCTATTTGCTTTTAGAGAATTATCCTTTTTTGCTTTGATAAAGGATAATCTCTATCCGTAACGTCAGCTTTTTATTTTGATTTTGATTAATTATTTTTGTTTATTATATCTTATTTTTTATTTAATTTGTATTTTTAATTAATAACTATTATTTATTATTTTGTATAAGGGAAGGGTTAAGATGGGTTCCTGTACAGTTGCTGACAATCAGCTTCGTTTTACTTTCTATTTTCAGAGCATTTCTCTCATGGTTTGTTATGATATTTTTTTTCTCCCCGAAGTTGAGAGTTCAGCGACGTGGGTTTTGGGTGTAACTGAGGGATTTTCTACCTGAAATTGAGTTTTATAAGAAAAGGGATAGGTGAGGCTTGTTCCACTCCTAACCCTGTTGAGTTGGAACTGTTATTTTGTTTGTATCTTTGCAGGTTTATGTATCAGAAGTTGAATTACTGAAGCCTGTTTCATTTTTTCAAGCGTGTATTCTTTTGTGTGAAATTGAAACTACATTTGTTTTTACTTGCAAATTATTTCATTACATGAAATGATTCTTATCCATTCATGATAGGTTTTTCGTTAACTTTAGAGAGAGAACAGTTTGTTTTAAGTTTTTTATGTTAGTTTATGCGGTTGGAATTGTTTGAACTGCTTTTGAATATGCTTCCTGTTTTGCATTTTTTTTTTCGACATTTGATCATCATTTACCATCACTAATGAGTTCAAGGCTTTCAGATTAGCTACCAAATTGCAGTGGTTCCTGATGTGTTGGCCTTCCCCCATCTCTTCTCAGTGTGGAATACCCCATTTCCCAGATAATTGGTGCTACTTTACCAAAGTTTGATGTAACAATTTTATCACTTTATTAATAACTGCAATATAAATGAAAATAGGATAGAAAATTCCACAGACTGGCTTTTCTTTCATATTTTCATGTATAATTTATAAACAGCCTAGTATAATATGAAAAATAAAACTTATAAGTTCATTCTGAAGTTTATTATTTAATAAATATACAGGATAAATTAAAAATACTAGGGACAAGCTTCACGAGGCGATTTCTCACCAGAAAAGAAACCAAAAAAATCTCATCTGAACATAATAGGAAATGAACAGTTTGTCCATAAAAGAGCAATTAGCACAGAACATAACATTACTGTGCCAGTAATTGCGTCAACTTTGCAAAAGATGTTTCAAGTGGCCTCTTTGGGATGCAATCCAAGAGTTACTTGCCTGGAGCTTGCACTGGGGTTCTGCTCAATATGTTGTAGCACATGTTCCTCTCGGTCAGCTGTACAAAAGTAGCGTGGCCGCCCTCCGTGTTTGCCTCTTCCATCAAAAGACTGCACCTTGCCCAAACGCTGAAAGATGGTTGCAAACGTTTTGTGATTCGTCTGATGGAGAACCTTTCATCATCTCAAATATGCAAATCAGGACACATCCAAATTCTATCTCGAAAACTGTAAGAGAAACACAAAAAATTCCAATTTACCATGAAGTCACCAGTTTCCTGTGCAATTGGCATAAATAGGCTTGTTGAAGTTCAGAAAAAATCAGACCAAAGCAAGATGGTACAGTACACTAACCACGAAATGATCAACATGGTCCTCTACTTTGGTGAGACGAGGCCAAATTAACATGCAACACCAGGCTGTATCAAGAAAGATACCCCAATCAACGCCAACCATCGCATCAAGCAATCAGACAAATTGTACAACGATTTCTGGATACCGGAACTATCCAACAGCGTCAGCGTCGACCAAGGACACGCATTACTGAGGAACGCACAGTAGCAATCTGGCATCCATTGCTGCAAATCCTCACACCTGCAGCAGAGCAATTGTCGCGGTAGCTGGCTGTTCCCAACGTACTGTCATTAGGAAAATCCTACTTTGCATCAGAAGACTGTAAGCAAGAAACAGTAGAAGAGCCAATTGTTCAGTTGCAGAGCTTGCAATGAGGATTGTAGGCGATCCACTCATCGGATTTTGGTGAACTTTTTTTGGTTTGGTTTAGAATTTGCTGTTGAACAAATGTGCAAGTGGAATGGTTCGTGTATCTCTTACGGTTTTCGAGATAAAATTTGGATGTGTCCTAATTTGCATATTTGAGATGATGAAAGGTGCTCCATCAGATAGAGCACCCACAAGTTCCTATTCATTCCCTGTATTGGAATTTGCATAACTGCATTGGTATCCAAGATAGGAAGGGGGTAACAGACTTTTGACTCGCCCTGTATATGTGAAGACCATCTTGGCTTGTTCCTGATATGTTTACCAGACCATTGTATCTCTGCTGCTGCGTGTTCACGATGGGCACTCAAAAGGAAACTGTAATTCTGCACAATTCTGTATGTACGTTATGAGTGCATGAAGTCGTGCATACAATTATTAACAAAAATTTGTTGATATGAACTCTTTGGTTACTTTTCTGGTCAGAAATTACACCTTGTAGTTTGAACCTATTCTTTAATTCACCCTGTATAGTAATATTATTTATCCATTCCTTTACCGATGAATCTTCATGATTATTCAAAATTATAGATTTTCCAAAGCAGAACGTTCAGTGGACAAATCCAATGGTGCTTTTGCTCTTGACAGCATATGAACATCATAAAGCCAAATTTGGGCAAATAATGTACAAGAGCAGCGAGGTAAATCCTTGGAGTGATTCACTAAACGTAAGTATATAAACAAGGCCTTTAATTTAATTCTGATTTTCATTTTTAGATTTGGTCACTTATCGCCGCTGATTGTGCTTCTGAGGGTTATTCAATCACAGGAGCACAATGCGATAAGTGGCGGAGCTTGAAAAAAACTTACAAAAAGAACGTGGACAGGCAAAAACGAACAGGCACCGCTCCAACGAACTGGCCATTCTTTAGAAGGATGGAAGAGATTATGAGCAACGACCCTTCCGTGAGGCCACTTTGGACTGCCTCCTCTTCACGAGGAGGGTCAGTGCATTTATGTAAGGACGTGATTCTATTTTTTTTGTTTTTTTTATATTAGCTGTAAGTAAATTCATACACAGGGATGTAGTTATAAATTGTTCACTGCTGGTTAATTTTTCAAAAAAAAATGATGTACTTTTGATTTCAACAGAGTGGTGTCATAGCTACAATTGTAAAATTTGGAATACCAGTATTTATAAGAGGCTCTTACTACAGTATTTTCATTCTTGATACCTTATAACCTACACTTTATAATGCATAGTTCAAATAAATTTTCTTCCCAAGAATTTTTATCAGAACTTTGAACAAGTATGCGACTGATTAAAAATTATTTGCAGAAATGACAGCCTTTTTAGAACTGGTTGCATTTGACCAGTGCTGAGCAGTGTAGCTAGATCCTTTCATACATTTTACTCTCTTAAAGCAGTGTTTCTATAAGTGAGCGATATGACCTCCTAGGGGGCAGTAGCATCATTAAAGTAGGCGTTAAGTAGCAAGTGGGCAGCAAGGGGGTGTTAAGTAACAAGGGCAGTGGGAGAGGGGGGTTTGTAGTGAGACATGCAAATGTCCAGCTAAGATTCAGTTGTGTGAACTTATGTAATAAGAGGGCTATTTATTTTTCAATCTCCCTATTTACTTTTCGACATAGTCACTATAGAGATTGAGACATTTCTTTTACTGGTGGATGGATTTTCCAATACCTTCTTCATGGAAGTTTGCCACCAGAATGTTGAGATATGTCTCCACGGCGTCTTGAAGCTCTCCTCTTAAACCTTTCTTCATCTCTCAAAGAAGATGAAAGTCACTTTGCATACGGCCTGGGCTGTATGTCGAATTACTTTCCATTGAAATCGCTCAAGAAGCTGAGGCCACAGCAGTATGCAGTCGTGCGTTGTCATGAATCAAAACATTCCAGAGGACAGCAAGCCCAGTACCAAAAAAGAGATTCGAGACGCCATGGAGGCATATTTCAACATTCTGGTGGCAAACTTCTATGAAGAGGGTATTGGAAAATTCATCCATGGTGACTGTCGAAAACTAACTTCGATTGTTTTGGCTATTAGTAATAAAATCACATTGTTATTCGCATTTGCCTTTATTTTATGCCCCATTGGAGGTGAAAAAAAAATGCCGTTGTAATTAATTGTATCGCTGATGACAGTAGCCAAAAAGAATTTTTAAAATTTATAAATATTTTCACTTTTATAATTAAACATGATAAGAGCAGTTATTATACAAGCTCTTCACAAGATGCCAACTGCCCTTTCGATCCATTACTTCCTCTCTCGCTCCCTTTCTTTGAATCCGGGACTTCCCCGATCTATGAATTGTGTTTCCCAAATCAATTTTTTATATAATCTCTTTTATATTTGCAGAAATCTTAAGATGCGGAGGTTTACTAAATTTTGAAAATGCTGAGGGGGCGTTCATATAAATAAGTTTGAGAAACACTGCTCTAAAGCAATGATTCCCAAGCTTTTTCAAATTGTGACCCCCTTTTCTAAGTTAAATAACTTGTGACCGCCCCCCCCCCCAACCTGAAAATTTGAATAAAAGAGGCATTTTTAGCAGGGTGATACGTGATGGAATAAAAACATCTCCAAATTTCCTATGAAAAAGCAAATAAAAATCAGTATGTGCCCCCCCCCCCTCAAAAATTTTTTTTTATTAAACACGACCATTCACAGTGGGAACCAGTGTTCTAAAGTATCTAATCAGTTTTGAACCTTAATCTTCTCTCCAGCAAACCTCGTGCAAGATATACCAACGGCTTGTGCCAGCGCAACTGCTCCACGCCCTGAGCCATCGGCAACACCAACATCACCGGTACTGCCATTGGTACCAGCACTGGCAGTACCGACAGAGGATGCAGGAGAGGAGGCAGGTTGGTTAACTAAATATAATGTAGGCTAAATGTATTTTATTCCAATATACTGCGTTCTTTTATATTCATTGATCCTGCATAGACTAAAATGGCCAGTTAATTCAGGCAGGGTGTGTTGAAATTAATGATGTAATGCTCATTTTGTTTTCAGATAGTGTAGCTGGCACACGCAAAAGAAAACTACCTGCTTGGTATACCGATTATAAAAAAGACAAACAACGTCACCACGATGAGAAGATGGAACAGCGGCAAAAGAAGATAGAACTGCAGCAGCAGAAAATAAAGAAAAGTTCCAAGCAGAGCTGTTGAACGTGTTAAAGGATAAGTAATTTTATGTAATAAAAACTCTTAAATGCATTTCGAAACTCTGTCTCCTTCATCAGTAAAAACAGAAAAATGTAGGAGAGATTTTTGATGAAGTAGAGAGAGTGCTCCAAAATGAACTTAATAGATTTTATTACACATAGTGATCAATGGGGATCAGATAGTTTGGATCACCCCATAGTTTATTTAGTATAGGTGATTTTTACAATTCCAAATGGGTTTGTTTTTATAAAGAGAGATTATGATGCTATTTAGATGACATTTGTACAGCTTGAATGCTACTTTCAATCCCTTGCTTGAAATCATCCATCACTCATGTCATGTTAAACGTACATACAATTCTTCGTTTAGCCCATACAACTCACATAATGACAAGTCAGGAGAGCTTGTGACCATGGCACCTCACTGAAACGTGAAATCAGGCTCCCCAAGATCTGACTTGTCATATGACTTCATTTGACAGTACCAACCACATCCCCCTTCCATTGCTGTTCAATCCCACGAGGATTTTATCAGTCACTTTAGTCGAATGAACAAAAAGTAGGAAAACAAATTAATACTGAAATTAAAAACGGAAAGTTAGAAGAACTGAAAAAAGTAATTAAAATTCAAAAGGTAGATTACGCAAAAATGCGCAAGAATTAAAGACACCGACAATTTCAGTTAGCGGGGAAAAAACAAGCATTAAGATATGTATCTTAAACAGTCCTGGACTAACTAAATCATTTCTTATGACGCAAATTAGTTTACTGGGCATATCAAAGCGATGTAGGAGATGGACAAATGAGATTTAAAATACGGCGTTAGCATTTTACTTTCAAAGGCCTAAATTATATCGTTTTATTAGCCATTTTTTTATTTTTTATTTTTGCATATCAATGTGTATTACATAATGAAACCAAGTGAAAAACGATTTAAAATATTAATTCAAAAATATGGGTAGTGCATTAAACATGTGCAATAGGAATGTTCGATATTAAAAATGTTCATCCATTAATATCTGTAATGGTCAGGCTTATAAGGTCCAGTCGATGAGATACCGAGATAAGCTGCCTGTTCTGCGGAGAGCTTTGTTAATTTCACTCCCAGATGGTCCAAATGCAATGCTGCAACTTCTTCATCCAACTTTTTGGGAAGAATATGAACCCCGACGGGATACTGGCCAGGTTTAGTCCATAATTCAATTTGTGCTAAAACTTGATTGCTGAATGAATTACTCATGACAAAACTCGGATGACCCATGGCACATCCTAAGTTAACAAGACGGCCTTCAGCAAGAAGGATGATATGATTACCATTTGACAACATATAACGGTCGACCTGAGGTTTTATATTAACTTTCTCCAGTGCATTATCTTCTAACCACCTCACATCAATTTCACAATCAAAATGGCCAATATTACAAACAATGGAATCGTTGCGCATAACTTTGAAATGTTCACCTCGAATAATGTCTTTACATCCAGTTGTAGTTACAAAAATTTGAGCTTTATATTTACTTTCTCTTCCTTCAAAATCCTTTATAAATGGATGCAAAGCATCAAGATCACTCCAGGGTTTTCAGATAATTTATTTTTCCTTTTAAAAGAAAAAATACAAGTATTGACTAGTCAAGAAAAATTAATAGCTTTGGGTATTGACGAATTTCTTTAAAAGCCGAATTAGAAAATGACCTCAAGGAAGATAACTGGATTTGAAACCTCGGGAGAGGAAAACTCCAAAAAAGTTGCTAATTCGG
Source organism: Rhysida immarginata (assembly GCA_023313115.1). Lineage (NCBI taxonomy): Eukaryota > Metazoa > Arthropoda > Chilopoda > Scolopendromorpha > Scolopendridae > Rhysida > Rhysida immarginata. Next base: position 9,897 of record JAHWFO010011497.1, read on the forward strand.
CTACTATTTTTAATACGAGTAAGAGGAATTAAAAGCAAATTTAAGCAAGAAGTCTGTTATAGTTTTTGTAACGAAATTATGCCAGCAGAGTCATTATAAATGTTATTCTGCTGTATTGAACAACTTGAAACCATCGGATTTACAGTTGTTGTTTTAATTACCGATCAGGGTAGTAATTTTTTGAAACTGTGCAAAAGCTTAAATGCTACATAACAAAATAATAAATGGACAAGTGCGAGTCGAACTCGCGTGGAGAGGGTTCCGTACGATGAATATGTTATCTACCATGTTTTTTTTTAAATCTGACCCAAATTTGTAAAAGAAAGTATGTATGGTACAGGAATGTAGAGGGAAATTTCTGAATATATTGTCTATTGCTGAATTCTGTCTTGTTGTATATTCTTGAATACGTGGAGTAAGACCGACTGATAGAAGGTATTCTGATATTTCATTTCTTGATTTGTCCTTAAAATTAATAGTGAAGCATACTGCTATAATAATCTTTTCGGTGCTTTGAATTGGAGGCATTCACAATGCCCACCCCTTAGACTATCTATAAATAAAACCTGAAGAATTGACCGACCGTTCGACTTTGCGAATACAGTAACGATTTTTTAATTAACATCGTTCTGGCACTGCAGTACCACACATTCGAAACTGATTTTTATTAAAATTTAAATAAAAATTAAATTTAATTTAATAATTTAAAATAGGTAAAATTACTTATTTAGGATTTTAATTTGATTTTCCTACTTTATTTAATCTAGCGCGAATTCTTTTTAATGATAATAGATATATTAAAAAACGTAGCTAACATTGGCTGCGAGTAAAAAACGTAGCCCACGAGAAAGACAGGCCTGGGCACTCAAAAGTCACCTGACCACAGTAGTCTGAGCAACAATCCAAACTTCATTGTTTCCAACAAACGAAAAAAACACCGATTGTTAAAATCCGAGATGGAGACAATAAAAGTTGGATTGTTGCTCAGACTACTATAGTCAGATGACTTTTGAGTGGCAACACGGATGACACAGGCAACTCCCAGGCAACACCTTCTAGACACAAGGCCTCGACACGGATGGCTCTGACGTCATACAGTAGGCAGCACGGCCAACAATAAATACAGGCCGGGGCAGTTGAAAATCACCTTTTACATTGTTTTCGACTGCCCTGGCCTGTATTTAAAGCTGGCCTTGCTGCCTACTGTTTAACGTTAGAGTCTTCCGTGCCGAGGCCTTGTGTCTAGAAGGTGTTGGCCCAGGCCTGTCTTTCTCGTTGGCTACGGTAAAAAAAACTATGACATCAGTATTTTCTCGAAATTTAACAATGTTTTTTCATTTGTTGGAAACAATAAAGGTTGGATTGCTCGGCACTATCATAGTCTTATAATTCCCTGGTCTGTACCAACACCACCTAGACAGAAGGCCTGCGCCACAGAAACTGTATACATTGTTACGTCATCATTAAACGGCCAAATTTAGGGCTTATTATTGGTAGAAATACGATTAACAATAGCCACTTTCTTGTGATGTAACAATGTATGACGTTTCTGTGCGCAGGCTTTCTGTCTAGGTGGTGTTGTCTGTGCACTGGCACCGATTTCCATTGTTTTAGTCCAACAATTGGATTGCTGTATTTAATGAAGAGCACGGTCTATAGATATTCATGGTCAACGAGCTTCGGATATTTTCCATTGTTTCGAGAAGCTAAGGAAAACAGATCGCGCCTGGTGCCGCATAGATCGCATTGAAACTGAAAATGAAAGTAAAGTTTCTGTCTGTCGATAGGACGGCGCTGCAGGCGTCTTTGGGCCGATTGTACATGCAGTGCCACTTTTCAATAGAGTTCCCACCCTACCGGGAGATAGAAACTTTAGCTTCATTTTAACAATGAAACTCGATGACCATGAATATCTAAAGACCAATGACGTATATTAAAGACTGTGGTCAAAAATCCTCACCGGTGAGAGAATGATGACGTAATTTCTCTCCGGGCTAACCGTCTTTTTTCTCGACGAGGACAATTAGACTAACCGGTTAGGCATAGCAGCACCATAATAGTAAAAGAGATTTTATACTATTATGGCAGTACTAACTGGCGTTTCTGACCGCGTTAAAATGAGGTCAAAGTTTTCTCACTGGGATTTCTGACCGACCAAATGCTAACTCTTCTCACCGGTGAGAGTGTTTGACCTTAGCCAAAGATAGACTCCGAATCCTATTGTTAACAGCGGCAAAAAGTGAAGCAAAATGAGCCATGACAGTTTTGGGCAAGAGTGAGCCGTGGAGTAATTAGCTGTCTGGCTGCTTTGTTTTTGAAGATTTTGGGCCTGAGGAATTCCTCAAAGTTAAACTGCGTACAACTGTACAAATAGACAAGAAAAAGGTTCAGGAATCATTTTCCACAAAAATAAATCAAAAATAAGTAACTAAAATGAAAATACGTAACTGAAAGACAATCGAAACGAAATTGAAATTGAAACCATGATCGAAAAATTGTTTATAAAATATAATAAAATACTTCAAATACAAAGTAAACGAAAAGATAAACTTATCACTCCGTGAAAAGCGTGTGAAAGAATTATTAATCAGCTACTCTCGTGTTTAGCCATGTGTTTTGCATCAACTTCACTCACTTTCGGCCATGATAGTTCTGGCATGGAGCTTCCCAATTTGCTTCAAGTTACAACAATAGAATTCGGAGCAAGGCTTTTGTATAGAACAAAACTGTCAGCTACTATTACGTGTTCAGCAACAAATATGTAACATTACCTGACAGTTTTGTTACGTTGTGCGATCGTTAGAATGCATTGTTAAGTTTGAGCTGTAGCAAAATTCATTCAAGAGAGGGGGCAAAAAACAACTCTTCAGTAAAAACAGCAATCCAATTGTTGGACTAAAACAATGGAATTCAATGCCTGTGCACCACCATGGCCTTCTAGAAACTACCAGGCCTGAACATAGAAAAGATAAAACATTGTTATGTCAAACTGGTGGTGCTATTACAGAAGTTAGTTCAACGTCACAATCTTAGTGCTTTAACAATACATTATTGACGTCATGTTCAGGCCTAGTAGTATCTAGGAGGCCTTGGTACCACGGTCTATAGATATTCATGGTCATCGAGCTTCGGCCATTTTCCATTGTTTCGAGAAGCTAAGGAAAACAGATCGCGCCAGGTGCCGCATAGATCGCACTATTTCCGACCGCAACCTGCGATAGAAATTTTCATTGAAACTGAATACGAAAGTAAAGTTTCTCTCTGCCGATAGGGTGGCGCTGCAGGCGCAGTTGGGCAGATTATACATGCAGCGCCACTTTTCAATAGAGTTCCTGCCCTACCGGGAGCTAGAAACTTTAGCTTCATTTTAACAATGGAGCTCGATGACCATGATTATCTATAGACCGTGCTGTGCACAGACCAGGGGATTAAAAGACTATGGCAATTATGGACACGGACAAGGAGCAGGAGATGTTAGCATTTTACATTCAGGATGATTATTGAAAAACATCTCATTTATTTTACATTTGTCTTGTATTCCTAATGTATTTACGTTCATTATATATATATATATTTTTTAATTTCTAATTTTTATTTTGAACAAAACAGTTTCAGTTTCAGTTTCAGGAATAGCTGAAGATACTGATCGATAGCACAATATTGAGAGATTTACCATTTTATTTTAAGACCATAGACTTCTTATAGGTTTTCCAGTAATCTATAAGCAAAGAACCATTTTCTGTATTTTTTTCGAAATTTTAGGTTCAGTAGTTTCGGAGATAAGGTGGGGGGAATGGTCAATTTCCATTTTTTTTCTTAAATAACTTTAAAACTATTTATTTTAAAATTATAAAAAAATATATTTGAGACCCCCACAACAAGCCCTTTCATTTGATATATCACACGATACAGTTTGCAAAACTTTTTTTTTAATTTTCTAATTTGACCCCCAAAAGTGACCCCTATATTCAAAATTCATTTATTTACGTTACACGTCCGTGTTTGGGTCACAGAAATACATATGTGTACCAAATTTCAACTTAATCGGTCCAGTAGATTCGGGAATGGGGGGGATGGTCAATTTTCATTTTGTTTCTTAAATAATTTTAAAACTATTTATTTAAAAATTATAAAAGAAATATATTTGAGATCCTCACATTAAGCCCTTTCATTTGATATATCACACGATACAGTTCGCAAAAGTTTTTTTTTTAATTTTCTAATTTGCCCCCCAAAAATGACCTTCATATTCAAAATTCATTTATTTACGTTACACGTCCGTGTTTGGGTTCCAGAAATACATATGTGTACCAAATTTCAACTTATTCGGTCTTGTAGATTCGGAGTAAATTGGCTGTGACACCGGGACAGACAGACACAGGAGTGATCCTATAAGGGTTCCGTTTTTCATTCGGACGTACGGAACCCTAAAAACCAAATTACCTTAACTGTGGATAAATAACATCAATGGTAACACAAAGAGCCAAAACCGCTTTTCCACAACAAAATATTAATTACGCCTAGCGTCCGAAATACGTATCCAGGCGTAATTAATATTTTGTTGTGGAAAAGCGGTTTTGGCTCTTTGTGTTACCATTGATCTTAAATGCTACAGTAAATAATCTATATTTTATTAACAAAGGCAAAAAATATTCTACATGTTTGATCCGCCTCACTTAATTAAATCTGTAAGAAATAACTTTAAAAAATATAATCTGATATTCTCAGGACAATGTGGTTCACGGGAATGTATACAAAGTTTTTATGAAACAGATCGCTGTCAGCAATTTCGGGCAGCACCGAAATGGACTGCTCGACATTTAGAACTTTCACCGTTCTAAAATGTCTGTCTCTTTAGCTGCTCAAGTTTTAAGCCACTCAGTGGAAGCTGGGATTTTAAATCCTGTAGCCAGCGGATTTATGCTTGCAGCAGCTAATAAGACAACTGAGATAATTGGAAAATTAAATAAATTATTTGATTTCAATATTTCAAAAATTCAATATCTTTTCCGGGATAATACATCTCAAAAAAATTTTCTTGAAAAAATATTTAGCTTTTTTTCTGACGTCAAAATTGTCAGTAAGAAAACTAATAAAGCAATATGCGCTCCTTCTTTTGTGGGAGGAATTAAGACATAATCATGGAATAAAATTTATTTTAACTAAACGCCTTAATCAGGATGCATTGGAAAACTTTTTTTTAGCATTATTCGTCAAAGGGGTGGTTTAATGATACACTATCCCCATCACAATTTCAAAAAAAAATTCAAAATATCATGTTAGAACCTGAACCTGCTTCGGACAGGTTCCAATTATGAACCTTTTTCTAACTTCATTTTCTGATTTATGCCAGAGATTAATGAATGAAAGTATTAAACGTACAGATGGGATTGTTATTAACAAAGATATGTCGTAAAAATTTAACACTATCAATGAATTTCAAAACTTATAAGATTTTAATATTGCAGAACAGAATGCATTTCATTACGCGTGTGGTTATCTTTTTAAAAAAAAATGGAAGAAAAGCATACATGTGACGAATGTAAAAGTCTTCAAATTGAAGATGCCACATATGATAATCAAAATAAGAGCCACCTTTATTTTAAAGCTTGCGAACTTAAAACAACAGAGTTTGTAAGCCTTCGTTGAGAGATCAGAAGGAAGATTTGGTTGGTTGGTTGGTTGGTTGGAATTTTAGGGCGTCGGCTACTATGGCCATTTTGCGCCCGACAGAAAGTTTAAAAACCCACAGTTTATGGGCCAAAAGTTTAAAAAATCAGATGAAAAAAACACATAAAAACGTGAATGACAAAGATGGAAAAACAATAAAAATTATGACTATGAGATTTTAAAAACCCTAATAAATTTAAAAAACCGACATTTTCCTCCAGGGTTCTC
>JAHWFO010011500.1:0-22249 GCA_023313115.1 Rhysida immarginata
CCCTCCTTTTTGGTCTCGTGCTATTATCTGGACCGAGAATTAAGATAGACATGACGAAATTGTTTTGTGTAAATTGATTGTCGACGTGAATTATAGATGGTCCTTCTGTTGTGAAGAAGTATAAACAATGATCGCAATCAACAATGTTTCGCCAACAAATGAGTTTTGTTGTACGAGCTGCTGGTCGTTAAAAAAAGGAAATGATTATTATAAGAAAAAGTGAAGGGTAGAACGACGGCCGCCATCAGACGAGACGGCAAGGATGGAAGCGGCTACGATGAAGCGATTCGGAACTCGGAGTCGGTCTTCCTGATAATCCTTTTCTACTCCGAGGTTTTAAAGAAAACTTACCTACATTGTATACGGGGATCGACGTAGTAATTCAAAATCCGACGTTGATATTGATGTTTAAGAAGCGAAAAAGTTATGAAGATAAGAATGACTTGCTTAACTTCGAACTGAAAAGATGTGATAGAAAACAAGACGTTCTGGTATTATGCATAGTGTTTGGGCCATACGGTCTAATATCTGTTTTTTTTTGATTGATTTTTTGCTATTCCTATTTCTACAGAGATTAAAGAGCTATTGATCGGAAATTGTAGCGGTGGACGTAATTCCTTTTCCATGGGGTACAACGCAGAGTTTCCCCGCGCCGAAGACGTGCTATTCCCGTAGAGAAATCACGCATCACAAGAAGAGTGTGATGATGACTAAGAATGTGTTGGTTTCGTAAGATTTAGCCTTAAGGCTTTAGCGCAGTAAGAATCCCACTAACACACACAAATCCGTTCGTTCTTTGCGGATTTGAGTCTTCCCTTCCCCTGTCCCGTTATTATTAGCCTAGCGTTAGTTTCCCTTCCTTTCCTTGCTGTTGCTTATTTCTGCCACGAATGTTTAAGATAAAAAATATAAAAATGATTATGATTCATCATCACGACGTGTTTAACGTTATAACTAGTAAAAAATAGCATTGCGGAAAAGAAAAAACAATAAGAAGATTAAAAGAAAAAAAAATATAACAAGAAATGGATAGAAAAGAATAATTCTATTTAAAGAACTAAAATACTTACCAGTGACTTTGTGTAGACTTCTTGTCGGACTCTAAGATGAAGATGCGCGATTTAGGACGTATTGCGAACGACGGAAGCGACGCTTAAAGCTAAAAGGAAGAATTTTGTGTTTAATTTGTTGATACTTACCTGAGATGATCTCGCGAATTTGTTAAAGTTTGAACTGCTATTGGTTAAATTGAATGAATTATTTAAAAGTGAATTTAATAAATAAATTTTTTTTTCCGAACGCCCGGCGGCGAAAGACGAATGATTCACCAATGTAGAGACACTGAAATATTAGTAGTTTACTTCTAAGGAATATTTCTCTAGCCAATTGTAAATTTCAATAGTACACGAAATTTTTGCAATAAAGCCCCGTTTTTTTTGTCAGACATAGTTGTCTATAAGCAAATCTTAACTTATTCCCAGACACGATGAACCAATCGTATATGTTAGTTTTGTTGTTTTCTTTCGTCTTTTGAAAGCTTAAAGAGAAGTTAAGTATTGGGGTTTATTGATATTTTGAATAGTATAATCATTTTAACAAGGAACTCGAAATCTTCTTATTAATGATTCTTTGTTTTTATTCCCTGTTTAGGAAGAGCTCTGTACGGGGGAGTGTTCAATCAATCAAGAAGGAGAACCTCACATATTTTTGCCCGTTACAGAGACTCTTTTCTTATTTTTTCTGACAAAAAAAAATCTTTGTTGATTTTTAAATATTTTAATATTAACCGGGAAAACAAACACGAGTAGAATTGTCATGGAAGGGGTCGGTCCAGAAAACTCCGGAAATGGTCCTGAATTTGACAACATTGGAACACAAAGGGGAGACAACCTACAAATGGCCGAAGAAGAAATTGATCAAACAAATTTGATGATCGCAGCCTTGTATCTACAGAAATGTCCGGTGACTTTACTTAATGAAGGTTCTACACGCGAGATAGCGGGACGACTTAGAATCCCGTACCGACCTGGAGCAGACCTCAAACGTAATATTAAAGAAAGATTAAGAGACATTAGAGCTGGGACGATCATACACCTTGATACTGCGGGATGGGAAACGGCCGATCTTGAAGAATTTTTGGATGACGGAGTCACCCGTTTTACTACGGGAAGAGAGGTACACGCTCTCGAAGAAATGACAAGGAATTTCGACAGACAGGCGACCGCTGTAGAAGATTTCGTAGAACTCCACCGACAAGACGTGCGACGTTATAGAGAGAGAATTAAATTACATTTATATGATGGATATACAGACATTTTCGACTATTTAGTGCTATTTGAAGACCAAGCTCGGTCTCAAGAGGTACCCTTACACATGTGGTCCAAAGTTTTCCCAAGTTTTGTGGAAGCTCATTTGAAAACTTGGATTAGAGGACTTTTACAAAACACTGGGAACTGGAATGACGCGAAAAAACAACTAATAGAAAGATTTGGGCAAGCTCGTTCGATTATGGGGCGACAAAAGAAGATTTACTATCGAGTACAAGGAGATAGTGAGAGTTTCGTCAAATTTTATGCGGACATGAAACATATAAACGTCTCGTTAGAGGAACCCTTATCCGAACGGAAATTATTAGGCCTGGTAATGGAAAATATGAATGAATATCTACAAGGGAAGTTCTTACCCAACGCTGTAATGACCGAAGCTCAACTCGTGGCGACGTGTATGCAATGGGAAAGAGTTCGAGACGTTAGGAAAAATAAACGTCCGAAAGAAGGGAATGAAACTGTGTTCAAGAGAGAAAACGAAGTTAAAAGTGAAGCTGGTGGTAGTGGAATGGGAGTACGTTTCCGATGTCATGGTTGCGGCCGACCGGACACTTTGTTCAGAAATTGTTCTTGCCGCTTCCAACAAACAGACGACCCCGCTACGAAAAACTAATGGTCGCTTTATCCTCCCGGCAGAGCCAACTCTGTGAAGAAACTTCTCCAGATTTTTGTTACCTTAGCTTGTTGCCCGGGGGTAAACAATTTCTCTTTACCGGTTCAGGAGTTGAACGAATTTCATTTCCATTTAAGTAAACTTTATTACTCCAATTGTTTCTTTGAGATCTTTAGTCATGTTTGTCTTCTAGCCACATGTTTTGTTAAATTTGTCTTTGGGGAATGGATATTTATTTAGGAGTTCCTAAATTTTCTTGTTCTGGGATTGGTTGTTCCATCGACGCTAGCGCCTGGTACTTTCCTGTCAAGGCCAGAGAAGCCAGTGGAATGTTGACCTGGTGGAGAGTCGATCGGCATCCTCCTCCCCACTTTAGATTGATTAGGTTTTTCTTTTTTGACTCCTACCTCCCGAAATTTTTCTCCAACTTTTTTTTGTGGTCTACGTTGGTTACCTAAAGAAGCTTGATGCTTGTTAAGGTTAGAGAAAACCAGTAGGAACTTCTTTGGGGAAACCATTAGGCTATTAAGAAAGGTTGGTGTGTCTTGGTTTAAGGGTTGTTTATAATTTTCTGTACTTTATTATTGGGTTAGCGTTGGTTGGTAGAAAACAGCACGGTCTTTATTAATGAAATTTTTAAAAAGGAGATCTGTTACACCTATTTTTTTTTAAGAAGTTTATAATGAAATTTTCAAAGGAATGATTCTTACTCCTGGAGGTGGTTTCTAAGAGAAATTTTATTTTAAGAAAGAAAAATCGAACAAAAGACAAGAAAAGGTACCAGCATAAGATAACTAATTTGTATCCTCTTACATTGATGAGGTACCAATGGTAATTATGTCTGATTAATAGAATTAACAGAAAGCGATTTGTTTTGGTAGACGACGAATGGGACTCTTTTAATTTACTTCAGTGGCCATGGGGTTACTGTTTTCCTCCCCTGATCAAAAAAAAAGGGAAACTCGCGCTCTCCTTAGCGCCTTTTTTGAAGTTTTAGGCTCGCTGTCGTATTAGACTAAAACAAGTCGTCGTTACCCGAACCTTTCACAAAGGTTCTTCGTCGAGTGGGTTCTTCGCCAAAACTGGCCATTACAGTGTGTCTGTGAGGGTGTGTGTGTGTGTGTGTGTTTGTATATGTGTGTGTCCGTATATTCGCGAAACCAATGGGGTCAAAGTTTTCATGATGCTTTAGCATAGTTCCAGAAAGATTCTTCACTACCTGCCATGGATTTTTGCATGTTACAAGGGTTTTATGAGTGAACCCACCCCTTTTTTGCAACAATATATATTTAAATTTATAAATTCAACAATAGTACTACGTATAACAATATGACAATCCAATAATAACAATCAACAATCCACAATCGACAATAATGAAAAGTATTAAAATTACAAAAAATATGACATTTTATTAAGTAATGGTTATTATCATGGGAGTAACTTCGAAGAATTCATGGGTGAATTAAACCCTATACAGCTAGTGAAAGCTGGTAAAAATAAAAAGTCAAATTAAGTTATTGAAAAATTTACCCTAAATTTGTATATATTCAACTAACGCGCGTGAAGCCGGGCATTACTCTAGTTGGTTCTTAAATTATCAGTTGTAAATAGAAAACAAAGTTACTCTTGCACTTTTTTGTTTATAACAGTCCGTGCTGTGACCCATATGTATAAAGAATCCTTCCTAATGATAATGGGTTCAAATCTATGCTAATTAATTTGGATAAAGGTAATATTTAAACATAGTTAAGCTACGAAACAAGCTTCGAGGAACGAATTAAGTAAATCTGATATTTTAATTATATGGCAATTAAGGGGATACTTAAGACAAAAATTTTAGTTATTCATTTAAAATCCTCTCATTTTTCTAGTACAAAATAGTATAATAAAAAGAAGATATAATTAAAAAATTTCATCGATCTGCAACCCCTGGCAAATAAATGAGCAGAGCTTACGTTGATAAGTTTACAATATTTATTTTTTTTGTATTGAAATAAATGTTTCAAATCAAAAATAAAAATTACATTCAATAAACTTAGGGCCGCATATTTCTTCAGAACAATAATCGTAATTGTCTGGAACATTAGGATTGTGAAAAAAAATCTTGTTGGTTACTTCTCCTTGAAATGTTCTGGAAAGAAGTAACGGAACACATTAAAAAAGTAAAAATATTAAAAATAAATAATGAATCTGATACCTCACTACTTTGTAGGACCCCCATTGGCTTTGACTACAGCTTTAAGGCGATCTGCAATAGTCCGCATCGATGTTGTCCCAGTTTTTAATTCATTCTTTGTTGTTGGTTTGAAATCTTTACTGAAGATTTAAGTTTTCCCAAATGTGTCTCTATTGGGTTTATGTCAGGACTGTTGGCAGGCCATGGTAAAATTTTTATGTTTTTACAAGGAAGAAACTCATCGACATCTCTAGTTTGATGTCATGATGCATTATCATCTTGTTAAATCACATCCTCATCTCCGAAGTGCTGCTCAATGCTGGTAATAAGAAAGTGCTCCAAAACTTCTTCCTCGTACTTTTCCATTAAAAGTGCCTTTAAGCATACACAATTTTACAGCTCCTTTATAACAAATACAACCCGAAATCATGACGTAATCAGGGAATTTAACGGATTACAGTCTTGGTGAAATTTTTCGTAAGCACGACTCCAAACAAACGTTCCAGCATCATCACCGCAACCGATATAGATTCGACTTTCATCAGAAAACACCACTTTTTTATAATCGTCTATAGTCCATTTTACATATTTTTGGCCCATCTAAAGCGCCGCTTTTATTCGACATCATAGGCTTTGTTTTACATTTGCAGAACTTGAAACTCATTTTGGATACCTATTCCGAAGAGTGCGATCACAGACATTTACATGATGCTTTCTCCACTCCGAATTCAGCTGTCTGCATGAACTTCTCATTTTAAAGCAGATATTTCGCAGTGCCTTGTCTTAACGTAGTGTTGTCTTTTTATGATGCCCACTCCTATGTTGGTGTTCAGGGAGTTAGTTTCATGGAATTTTTTCACACTATTTACTGTACAAAACACTACATCCTCTCACTGCTCAACGTCTGTCTGCATTTTTTTTCTTAAATTTATAGCATCACAATACGTTTTTTCACATCTTCACTATATTCATGTCGTGATGTCATGATTACTATATGGTTTACGTATTTGATAAAAAATAATGTATTGAATATTTTAAAAAGTTACTTTTTTATTTCTATACCAGAAACCGTATATTACTCAATAACAATAAGATATTTATAAATTTGTTAATAATGTTTCATGGAAAAAAAAGAATATTTTTAAAAACATTTTTCACTGTTTTACGAATAATTTTTGTAAATTTTTGTGATTAAAAATATGGATTTTACTCATTGGAAGACATATAGATTGAATTCCTCATATGTCTTTCATTTAGTGTAACATTTTTCATTAACATATCTTTATTTAATGATGTCATTTAACACTACACAAACTCTTGATATTGGATATAAGTAGCATTTTGAGAAAGATGCTTTGAAAGTTTTGAAATTGAATTCAGACAAAATACACATGTTACAAATATTTAATAATTTTTATTTATATTTAATGGAGTTATGTAGAACAAATAACATAGTATTCTTTCCATTGTGTTAAAATTAAATGTATAATATGTAACGCCAAAACTCGGAAAAGCAAATAAAATGCCGCGAAATTGGAGGTTACCAGAACTCTATAAAACTTTATTTTTGAAATTTTGTGATAATTGTATATCAGTTTTTTAAAAGAGGTTTAAAAGCGATTTAAAAGAGAAATCCCCGGTCTTCGGGCGTCTTTCTGAGTGATAAAGAAATTTATTTCGTCTTGGACCTAGAAAAGGAAATATTAAAAACTAATGTGGATTAGCTGGGACGCGATAATTATGATAGTGAAATAATTTTTGAAATTTGATGACTGGCAAAATGAAATAAAAATAGTAGCAGATGATAACAATACTCATGTTTTTAAAAGACTTTTGACATTGTTAGTGGAGGGAATGTCATTCTTAGCGTGATATCTTTGTATGAGTTTTTACTTTTTTTTTGAATGGGATACGAGAGGAAAGGAGAAAGCTCTGCTGGATAGTTTTGGGCTCGTTGAATCGTATTTGGAGGGACATGCCGAAATTAATCTTCCTGAAACAGTAGAAGGCTTAGTTATAGCCGGGGAAAATTTGGTTAAGCCTGGGTATCCTATGAAAAGAAAAAGAAAACGCGATGATCCACAAACGAATGATATAAACGTTTAATGTAGTTTAATTTGGATTGCTTAGCAGGCAAGTGAAAAAAAAAAGATACGGAAATTCCAAAACGTCTAGCATAAAGCAGAAACTTAAGACGCACTTGGGAAAGTGATCAAATTTCGATATCTGCGAACTCTTCTTCGGAGATAAAGAAGATAAAAGAATGTTCGTGAATGCAGTAAAACGATCCGATAAGGTAGTAAATATATTACGGCCACAAGAAATTTGAATGAAACACGAGCTACCATTGCTTTGTGTCTTTTACAGGAAGAAATGCATCAGGACCCAAACTAACAGCGCATATTCATGAAGGCCCTGGAACCTAAAGAGGCAGTAAATTCTTCGGAAACGCCAAACCTTGTCGACTGTGGAACCCCAATGATGTCCTGGTTGAATGAGTAGCATCAGGCATATGCTTGCGATTCGGCAATTTGCAAGGTAAAGAATTAGGTTTATGTTCGGTGGTTCCGTCTTTACCAACGTAACTAACAATATTATTAAATAGCGGAAGAATGGAGCTACTTATTGTTTTCACAATGTCCGTCCGTCCGTCCCCTTCATAATTTCCGCATTTTTTGAGATAGAAGGTTGAAATTCGGTATGGAGCTTACTATGGGCATGTGCATCTTCACTATTTAGTTTGGTTTTGATTGGTCCACTGGGGTCGGAGTTTCGGGGGCGGAATTAGAGGGAACCAAATGTTCTACGCATATTTATGCATATAAAGAAGTGAAATTTGATGTGCAGATTCCTCTAAGAAAGATCAACATTACTGTAAAGTTTGGGCCAAATTGTCCCAATAGGGTCGAAGTTGTGGGGGTGGAAGTCACTTGGTCTTTAGAACTATGTCAACATATGGCATGTCATATATCATTCGTTCGGAAATGATGAGAAACGAAAGAAGATAGAGCTCTTTTTCATTTTCTAAAATCAATTGTTCGATTAAAAATTGGGGGGGGGGGGGTTAAAAAGTGCAAATAAAAGGGTAAAAATAGATGACCTCAGCGCTTCCGCTACTTTCCGGAAGGATTAATTTCTTGTTCTTAGTTTGAAGTAGCATAACTTCAGACGACCCCCCTCCAACTCTGACTTACATGATTTCCCCTGTCGGCATAGCCAGAAGTCCTAGTAAACAAAAGAAAAACAAAAGAAACCGTGAAACATAATTTTGAACAGGAAAAAAAGTAAAAACTTAAGCTAAAAAGAAGAGTTTGGGAACATTCTAGATTCGATTTTGTTTTTATTTCATCTTTTAAACTTGTTACAAACATAACTCAAAATATATATCTTATAGTTCTAATAATTTTTTTAACCTATCTGATCACTGTGACCAAAGGGTCATAGAAAGACCCGAAGAGGAGTAATGTCAGGCGAGCAAATCAACTTTCAAGAAGACAAGGTAACTTCCACTTTTATTAATTGGACGTTATTTTGGTATGGATGAATTGGTAGATGAATTTACCCAGATGATAACTGTTATTCAGAAAGACTTGATATGACAATCACCCTATCAAACGTGGTTTGGATAACTATGATTTTTTACCGACACCTTATGTATTTAATTAAAGCCCAGTGTATTTTAATCAGATACATTAGTAGATTTGTGTTCATTTCTTGAGTAGCGAATGAAGTTAGTAATTACAATTGGTAGGATACCTGGGGAGATAATCTTGATATGTTTAAATAGAAATAGTTCTAGCCCTCCTGAGTGGATGCCGCCTTACCATGGGAAAGGGTTTAGGTGCTTCAGGGATTCTGTGAGCTATGTTGGTTGTAGCACTGCTTAACTTATCTTGTACAGAGGGTTGATTATCGCAGAACGATAATCTGAGGCACTTACTCCTTCGAGGGAGTTTTGCGCCATCCCAGTAGCCCTGCTACTTTATAGTCACCGTTACCAGAAATGTCATGGTTGAGAAGTGAGACTAAGAGTATCCAAACAAACATATCTCATGATGGCGACGAATGAGAGAATTCATACTGCATCTGGTGTGTCGCAGATTAAAGTCACCCGCGTTCGGGTGTTAGGGAGAGGCTCTCATTCGAAAAACATTTGACAGTCTCCCGCCTGTTATCTGGAAGCAATGCTTCCGAGAAGCCCTACCAGTGTACTCGCTATGCACTTGGGGAAACGGTCGGGGGGCAGCGCATGCCTTTACCCGGGAGGAAAAATGGGTAAAGCGACAACATGATTGGGTGCTGTCAATCGCCACTTGGAACGTATTTTTCATGAAAGGAAAGGAATCAGAGTTAGTGGAGGGCGTTAAACGATATCAACTGTATATCATCGGTATTACTTCTACAAAACAGCCGGGTTCTGGAACTTTGGAGTTAGGAGAAGGGTGGAAGCTCTTCTACTCGGGTATCGGCCCTAACATGACTGCCCAGGCGAGAGTGGGGATACTCACAAGTTCCTGGCTGGCAGATTATATTGCAGATTGGACCCCCTTAGGTGGAGAGTCACCTGAGGTTTCAAATAGGGAACTGGTATCTCTCTATTCATCGCATATGCAGTCACAGAGTACCACTCTTTCTAGATGAAGTTGATGCTGCTCTAAGCAGGAGACGGAGTGCAGATTCTGTCATCCTAGTGGGCGACTTCAATGCACATGTAGGGGCTGATGACAAAACATGGAAAGGTGTGATTGGGAGGAACAGTGACGCCGATTTAAATGCGAATGGGAGGTGCTTCTTGGATCTGTTATAACAATGGACTTTCCATCTCAAGCACCTTCTTCCAGCACAGGGATGTCCATAAGCATACCTGTTACAGGATGCAATGGATCAGTAGTCACTGATTAGTTTTGTAATCGTATCAACTGACTTAAACCGATCAGTGTTGGATACTCGTGTGAAGAGAGGGCCAGAACTATCAGCTGATCACCACCTTTTTGTCTGCACTTTGCGGTTCTCTGATTCCATGCCAATCAAGCGAAATATTAGGTCGACAGATAGACTTGGTGCATCAAATGGGAAGCATTGGAGGATAGAGCTGTGAGGAAGACCTTTGCAGGTAATACATCTTCAAGTTTCAAAGAATTACCCAGTGATCGAGGTACTGTTGAAGAGGAGTGGCACTTGTTTATAACTGCTGTGATTTCTTCGACTGCATTGTGCTGTGATCGAGTTGAGTGTGGCACAGGATGGTGAGAAAAGGACTCCTTCGTGGAACGGTGAAGTCTAAGAAGCTATCAAGACAAAGAAGGAAGCCTATATACTATGACTTGCAAATACGTCACCTTCGAGTCGAGTGCGGTACACTGAGATGCGAAAAGCAGCAGCAAAGACAGTATGAACAGCTGAAGCCAAGGCCTGGGAGAAGTTCAGGGAGAAATTGGAGACAGACTATGGTTCAGCAAACAAGCTATTCTGGCAGACCATGTACTGCCTCTGCGGAAAGAAGTCTCTTTCATCTCAAATTATTAGGAATTCAGATGGGAGACTTCTGAAATTGGAGTAGAATGTATTGCATAGGCGGAAGGAATACTTTGTATCTCTTCTTAATCTGATGACAGCAACAACTGAGGCACATGAGGTGCACCTTGGAGTAGACATTAGTCACGGTAATATCACCGAAGCAGAAATCAGATGGGCGATTAAGTCCCTGAAGACTGGCAAAGCTCCAGGTGATGATGAAAACTGGTCTGAGACGTTAAAGCCCTTAAATCAGAATGGTATCCTGTGGCTGACTAGGGTGTGTCAGGTTGCTTGGATATCTGGCCAGGCCCCTAAGCAATGGCAGACAGGAATGGTGATCCTTATCTTCAAAAAGAGAGATCAGGGAGACAGCAACAACTATCGAAGCATCTCTTTGCTCAGCATTCCTGGGAAAGTGTATGCTAAGTGTCTGGAGAAGAGAAGTCGGAAAATAGTCGACTCCAAACTGTCGGGGGAGCAATGCAGTTACCGACCTGGCCAAAGCATGAAATTTTTTTTAGAAATCTTGGCATCGACTACTAAGGTCATTTTGCGCCTTTTTTACACAAGTTATATCTGTACGCAGCCCAGTACAAACACAAACATACATGCCCACGACGGAACACGAATCTACGACCAGGCGGACTCGAGAACAAAAAAGCCAATGCCCTAGCCCTCTCGGCCCAAAGCACGACAGATCACAACTTTGCTCTAAGGCAAATCTTATAGAAATTCTGGAAGTATCCAAAAGGTGTCTATGCTTGCTTTGTGGGTCTCGAAAAAGCATATAACAGCGTTCCTCAGGAAAAGCTCTGGCAGGTGTTGCAAAAAGTATGGAGTGGATGGGCAATTACAGGCTGCTATTATGTCTCTATACGAAAGTTCTGAGATTTGTGTCCGGATAAAAGGCATTAAGTCAAGAACATTCACTGTGGGTGTTGGACTCCGCAAAGAGTGTGTACTCTTGCCCCTCTTGTTCATTATCTTTATGAACTGGATAGACAGGGGCTGCCGAGGTTATGAGCTTGTTTATGTGGGCGACTGCTTGGTGGAGAGATTGGTCCTTGTCCTCCTTGGGTCTTCTTGTCTTCTTGCAATAGACCGGTTTGCAGCCAAATGTGAAAAGGCTGGGATGAAGATCAGTGTGGCTAAGAGGTTCTGGTCCTTTCAAGACAGCCTGCTCAGTGCGTTCTCTATGTTAGTGGAGCCCCGATGAGACAGGTAGAGAAGTTCAAGTATCTCGGGATTGCATTCATCAGTGATGGGCAGCAGGAAAAAGAATTGAATGCTCGGATCAGTGTAGCAAGCTGTGTCAGAGTGAAATGTGGCGATCTGTGGTAACAAAACGCGAACTGAGAAACAAGGCCAAGCTCTCCGTCTTCAAATCTATCTTTGTCCCTATTCTTACCTTATGTCATGAGTGTTGGGTATAGACCGAAATAGATTTCTGAGATCGCGGGTACAAGTGGCCGAAATGAGATTTCTGAGAGGTGTGGCAGGTGTTACCCTACTAGATAGAGTGCACATCAGCACAATAAGGGAGTTTCTAAATGTTGATTTGCTATTTCTCCGCATTGAGAGATCTCAGTTGCGCTGGTATGACCACGTGATATGGATATGGAAACTGGTCTTCCTAGGCAGTTGTTACTTTCCAAGCCAGTGATAAGAGACCAAGGGGTCGGCCTAGAACCAGGTGGCTAGACTACATGAAGAATCTGGGTTCGAGTCGCTTGGGTATTACCAGGGAGGACATGCGTCTGATGGCAGAAGATCGCGATCACTGGAGATCCATCATAGGGCTGCTGCCCCTGTGACCCTAATGGATAATCGGGTTTGAAAAGTAAGTAAGTAACTTCAGTGCTAGGCAAATGAAAGTTGTTGGGGAAGTTGCTATACTAACGTTCATGATACCTGAAGCTCTGTAACTGTGCATTACAGTAGAGATGAGTTGAATTTTTTTCTGATCAAAAATAAATCCCACAAATACCTACGAGAGCTTTTCCATGGGTCAGTTCGCATACAAAAATCTCTGCTGGAATTGCTGATTTGAGAGAGGAAAACAGAAATTTCTTCAGAATTTTTGAATTTTGGCATTATGGAGGCATTGCAAAGAAAAAAATTGTTGGCAACCTTTTAAGTGCATCAATTTCTCACCCTTCTGTTAAGCCTGAACGCCGTAGAGGAATTAAATGAATATATATGAGAAGAGACAGCGCCCAGCCTAACCCCAGCCCAGATCATAGAACCTGATTTTAATAAATTAAGAGACGGGACTATTGTACATCCAGACTTGATAAAATGGAGGTATGGGATATTGAAAATTTTATCTCGAGAGACTTGCAGCATTACACAGAGGGTGTGGACTATTATGGATCAGAAAGAGTGAATCAGACTCTGGAGCGACAAGTGGAGGTATTAGAGGCACTTCTTAAGGAAAGCCAGGGAGATATTAAGATATATCGACAATGGTTAAACATTGCTCTGCTTGATGGGTATGTAGGTATTGGCATATATTTGGCTAATCTACAAAGCCAGGCTATGGTACATGAAATATCCACACCATTACTGCAAAGCATCTTCCCATTTTTAGTGGAACTCCACCTGGCAACTTGGATAGGAGAGTTACTTGAAAAAGCGGAATCTTGGACAGACGTGAAGGAAAGGTTTTAGGATTCCAAAACTGAGGCTGAGCTAAAAAGGGCACTATATGCCTGAATACCAGCGCAAAAAGAAAGCTTTATAAAATTTTATTCTGGGTTAAGAAGTCTTAACGCCACTTCACTTCAACTGTTCAATGAAAGAGAGCTATTCGAGGTAGCATTCTTCAATATGGTCGATTATCTATGTCAAAAAGCGCACCTCTAAACCATGAAGACAGAGAGAACTTTAATTTCTATCTGCACCGAATGGGAGTGCGTATGGGAATCTACGGGCAAAAATTAAGGATATGAACGAGATTCTTTCAAGGAAATGAACAATACAGAGAGGACAAAGGAAGGAAACAAGGTGGCACCACCTCCGGGAGGGTACGATTTAGATATATTATCTGTGGACGGCTGAATACTCTATGCCACAATTGGCATTGTCAGAGGACGAACGTCGACAGATCCCAGTAGGGCAGGATAAGGTACTGATCTTTCCTTATTTGGGTAATTTACTCCTATAAATGATCCAAATAAGCCCATTGGCACAACGTTAAAAGAAAACCCTTTTATTGGATAATACTTATTAGACAATATATCATGGACCCTTTGTAATTGAAAACTAACTCGATGAAAATAACTTTCGTGTGGTAAGTTCCAATGAACAGTAAGACCCGAGATGGATAATAACCAATTGTGGAAATTTGAGGAAATTAAAAGAAAATTGGAAAATTTCATGAAGAGAAAATTTCTCCTAGATCAGACTACTTTGAAATAACTGAACCTGGAAGTGAAATCCTCTTTAAATCTTCATTGCCAAGGACGTTAAGTGAGACTCCTCAAGTCAAAAGTTTCACATGACGCACTCTAAGGCAATTGAACAGAAGCGCTTCACACTTTCAGAATATATTTCCGGATGAATATTTTTCTGTACAAGGACGAGCTTTATATTTGGTGGTGGGGGACTGTAACCCTCAAAATCGAAAAAGCAAATAAAGTGCCGCTTATTTGGATATTACCAGAACTCTATAAAACTTTATTTCTGTAATTTTGTGATAATTGTGTATCATTTTCAGAGAAATATTTAAAAGAGAAATCCCAGGTCTTTGGGCGTCTTTCTGAGTGATAAAAAAATTATTCCATCTTGGGCCTAGTAAAGAAAATATTAAAAACTATTGTGGAATAGCTGAAACGGTCGTTTTTGGTGGGAGATGCCATACCTTCAAAATTCTACACTTCCACGGTGGCGCAACGACTACATAGAACCAGAACCTGACAATGAAGGTTCAATCAATTAGGCTCACGATTTTCCGGCTTATCTGTGACCTTACAATTCTGATGCAAGTCGACAGAATCATATTGAGGCTGGTAGGGCGAGCCTTACAGATTCCTATTTTATTGTTGTTGTTTTTATACCTGCATGTGCCATAGATTATCCCCTCTTTATCTGACTTATTCAATTTAAATGATCCATACAATTCTCTATTGCACATTAAAATTATTTTAAATATGTCAAAGCAGATACAGTAATTGATTAACATGAACGAACCATACCTGATACATATTTACAAATTATGTATTAATTCTTCATTGAATATTACTATGTGATTATGAAACTTTTGGAAAAACAAATATTAAATTCTTCACTGCTGCTTATAGTACAAGTCAGAAAAAAAATTTTAAGTCATAGCTAAAGTCTTATACTTAAGACTAGCAGAGACACCCGGCATTGCCTGAGATAATTACAGTTGTAGGTTAAACAGAACGACCTCATGAAGTTAAATAATGCCCAATAATCTGTATTCGCTGCCATCATTTTGACTCTCACGCAGATAATGACTTCCTCTTGTTATGAAGATCAAATGTGCAAAATTTCATCAAGCTCGGAACAAAACCGTAGATTTCTATAAGAAACAAACGCACAAATTTTACTCCACATATTGGAATTTTAGAAGAACATATGTTCCGTCTTGGCAACGTCTTTTTGGAAACCCCCATCCCTTTCTATTTCAACAAGATAATGCTAAACCCCACACCGCTCACATTACAGGACAGCGGCTACACAATAGAGGAATTCGAGTATTAAATTGGCCTGCCTGCAGTCTCGATTTGTTCCCAATAGAGAATATATGACGAATTATTAAGAGGAAGTTACGTCAGCGATGACCCTGAAGAGTTCAACAGCTGAAAACTTTTGTAAAGTCAACTTTCAACAAATGCTTGGCCATGTGACATAATGAAAACTTGTTTAAAGAAGCGCATGATTTCTTCAGGAGCATCTTTCTCAGTTACTTCTATTTGCCAGAAATTACCCAAACGATTCTTTCTTGAAAATTTCATTAAGTGTACCGTTATAAACCCACATCAGTGGCAACATTGAAAATTTCCATCCGGCAACTTATGTCTGTCATACCGAGATCAATGGTGCTTATTGCAGTTAACATTCTAGTATTAATTTTTTCCTGAACAATAGGTTGCAAGTGTTGCATCACGTGAGAAAGCACAATAGCTTGTGCTTTGAACCTCTATGAGTTATCACTTCATCCAAACAAGCAATCGTAAACAGCACGGGGAAGGTAATGTTGACCGTGTTTTTTGATCGCAAAGGTGATGCGAAGAATCTGACACCATGCTTGATGAATAACACTGTACAGTTGTGTGAGATTTGATGGTTGTAGAACCACCTGTGTAATGGCTTTTTTAACTTCATCTCACAATGCTCAATTGGATTAAGATCTGGATGTTGCTCGTGCCGTAATCGCACTATGCTTAGAGAACGACAGACGATGGTCTCTACAGGAGTTAGCAACAGAATCAGGTATTGCTGCAAACTATTGTGCTCAACATTATTACGATATATGAATTTTATTCAAAATTTCTGTACTCAAGAAAGGGATTTTCATTGCCATGGAAAAAGTAATGTTTTATAACTTTAATCACAACGTATTAAAATAATTATCATTCATGCATAAACCTCAATCTTGTCTCAAGGTTGAATCTTACACATCGTTTTAGGCGCTTCAATCTGCCCTCTTTTGAAGTCGGATATGTCTCCCATTATAGCGCTCTGCACAGACAATTTGAAGCTTACTATCGAACTTTTCTACTGGAGTGACTACCAAGAACTCTGACACGTGATTCATTGATACTGACGAAACTGGACCCCTCGAACTTGGGGGCCCCCGGGCATGCGCCCGGTTGTGCCATTCGGAAAGATGGCACTGATGCCCGGAAGAATAAATGGCGACCGAGTTCCATACTCGAACATATCCCCACACGACTATGAATGATTTTCACCGAAATGCACCCACATGGGTGGATTTACACATTCGTGCACACTTTTTGCCAAACTTTCAAGATTTTCACCAACATGCAAAAGGTGCTAGAGTCATAAAAGTTTGGTCTAACTATAAGAAAGCACCACTGTCCGATTGAATAAAAGTATTACCAGCACCCCCCTAATGTAAGCACTGAGAAATTACGAAAACTAACTTTTACCTTTTCCAAGAGGAACTGAAATGTAATATGAGAAGGAGACCAAATGACAGAAGCATATTCTAAAATTGGTCTGACTAATGTATTAAAAAGAAAAATTCAAAAGCCAAACCTCTCCTGCACTTTGTGTGGAAGTAGCTTTAGAGGATGGCTCCGCAGATGACGCAAGTGGACTAGAAAGCGTCGCGGTCCCATGTGTTTGTCCACTCGCTGTACCTTGTGTTACGGGACTAGAAACCTCTCCTGCAATGTAAGGATGTTTGTAGAACTTATGCCACTTAAGACAGTATAATAAAGACAGCAATCAATGCAACAATTGCAAACATCCAAATTACATTGCAAACATCCAATTGCAAACATACATGGAGTGGCCGAATTATTATGACCACTTTAACCGGAACTATCTGATAGTGGCTCTTACCGGAAATCATGATTAAAAACGGAGGTTGTAGTTTTCACTGTTAAGTCTTTGCCGCTATAAATAGTAATGTGTGCATAATTTCAGTAAATAAATTGAACATGACGAATTCACATAAGTGTCACTAGGGAAGACTGGTAGATTTTTCCCTAAAAATGATAAAACTATGCTAAAATTATGCTAATGAAGAGTTATGCTAACCATGATGCTAAAGGCTTACAATTTATGCCAGTTTAGCATAATTATGCTAGATTTGGCCTCACTGGTCTATGAATTGAGTGTGCGGAGTGAAGAAACGTCACTGTCAGTGAAGATACCATATTGTCGAATTCAGTAATCTATGCATAGTATAATTTCATTTGGCCCTCAATGGAGTAGTTGAAACTTCGGCTTGATGTCTGGTGAGCGGAAAGTGCACTTGGCCTGCCAGATCTGGGTGCCATTCCATGTTTATCTGGATTTTGGAGATTTTTCTTAACAGCTGACTTGGAACGTCCAATTTCTTTCGCAATTTCAGTTCCACAATTGGCCGTAATGTATACAACATTGAAATCCGGTTGTTCAACGTAAAAGAATTAATTTTATTTCCAGGATCAATTGGTCTTTTGTTCGATCAAGAGATGTTTTTTTATTGACTTGAGGTTATAATCTCTTGTTGTGTTATTTACTCGTTTGGCATTAAAATGTATGGAATTATACGATTAAGAAATGAGTAAGGAGCGTTTTAATTGTTGGTAATCTTACAGACATGGAAACATGGAATTCTTTTGTGTGATTTTAAAGGACTGTCACCTTGCCGCTGCGGTAAAAATCCGCTTCAGCGTTTCTCAACCATATCAGTATTGCCGTCATCAGCGCGGAAATTTTTTTCTCCCAGATCACATTTCATTTTCCCGAACAAATGATAGTCACATGGAGCTAAGTCGGGGCTGTATGGTAGATGTTGCCACACCTCCCACTTAAACGTTGAAAGCAGTTTCTGAGTAATGCGAGCTGTGTGCGATGTGGCATTGTCGTGCAGGAGAATAATCCCCTTACTCAATTTCCCCCGCCGTTTTTCCTTTAAATATTCAGAGACCCCATTTGTCATCTTTATTTACTGGGGTCTCTCTATTATTCTTCAGAATCCCGGATTTGGACTTCATCAATTCAATTTTTTAAAATTTCCTAACTGCCATACTGATACGGTTCAGCTAATTTATATAAGTCGGCCAAAAATTCCTCTATGGATTCGCCATCTTGTTGCACACGTTGTTTATAGCTCTATCGTAAGTTTTGTTACGTTTTACATTAAAGTGATTATCAAATGCATTGAATGGATTCTCGAAGTTTCTAAACAAACTTAGTTTTGAAAAATAGATTATTAAAACTGATGTAGTGCATTAACAAAAACTCTATCAACAAAGTTGACCCGCTGAGTTGATCATAAAATGTCTTTGAAAGCATCCACTCGAATGCAATTTGTTTTATATTTTGACTTTTAATAGGCTTTCCACGTTTCAACGATATCTCCACCATTACTATAGTAGAACAAGTGCATCATGGGTAAAATCCAGACAAAGCATATTGATGAGATGACTTAATAAACTCCTGTGCATCATTTTTGTGGGAACTGATTTCAGTAAATGAAAAGTGGATGGCGGCGGTAGAAAACAGTAAAGGAAAGGATTTTTATTAAAAACATTAAGTGTAGAGAGATACCAAGAACCAGTTTCCTTAAAACCAATTTGGACTTTCATTACTTTTACGTTATATTCATTCATGACACCTCATTCCAAGTCGTTTGATTTATTACAGCTATATTTTAGCATTGAAACTCACTCTCTCATGCCAAACGGAGAGCTTAGTGAAACATGTCCGTCCTCGGCAGAAACTGGAAGCTGCAAAGTCTGAATAAAATAATTAGTTAAGTTTTACATACAAAAGTAAGTTTTACTACCTGCTCAAATATCAATTTGAAAGATGCGAGCGTCGGATTTCTAACAGGTGGTATAATGTAGAATTCAATTTGTTTCTCAGTTTGATCAGTCTTAAAACCAATTTTAAAAGTACTGTTTACAGCCGTAATAGTCTTGAAAAGGGTGGGAAAATGCATTTCCGTAATAAGCGTGCACTTCAATGAAGTAACAGTCAAGAAAAACATGGCTCAAATGTTAAATCTATATACAGGGTGATTATAATTAAAGTTACGATTTCAAAAATCGATAATTTGAAAACTACAATTACAATATTTTTATTACTTTTTAATTTATCCTATAAAAGAACTTTTAGAAATAGATATTTTAGAAATTTTTTTATTAAATTAAATAAATTAAACAAAAATTCGTTTCATACAATAGTTAACTAAAACATTAAAATACTTTTGTTTTATTACAAGACTTCAATGAATTTTTGCAATCATATATACAGTGCTTGCAATTTTGCGTATTTACAGAACCTTGCAAATGGAAGTGGGCTTCGTCGGACCACAATGTTCCATGGCCATTCGTTGTCCACTTTCATCCGAGCAAGAAATCGTAGTGCAAAAGATTCACATGCTTCCAGATCAGCAGGTAGCAACTGCTGCACATGAGTTATCTTGTATGGGTAAGAGCGCAAGATGTTCCGTAGGACTTTACGCACCGTACTGCTCGACATCTCCAGTATTCGGCCAATTCCCCGTGCACTGCTGATTCCAGCTTCACTGTTCTAGATTTTGCACATAAGGATCACATAACTGCGCACACAAGCTCCTAAGACGGTGCGTTTACTTTTACTCTCGATTATTTTTATGGAAAAACATCACCAAATATCTGAAATCCCAAAAACACTCTTTCAATATTATGTTAATGGAGCTCCAAATTATCCTTTACCTGATGCCCAAATAAGAGAGGAGTGAAAAATAATAAAGAGTCTGTCTGAATAAATGGATATAATCCAAAAGTAGCGAAAGTCCTGAGTTCATCTATTTAACCACCCGCCAATTTTTTTTTAAAATCAAAAAATTGATTTTCTCGAACGTAATATTTAGAAAATATAAAAGAGCTCTATCTTCTTTCCATTCTCTTCATTTCGATCGAATGATATATCACATGCTATATATTGCCATAGTTCTATTGACCAAGTGACTGCCACCCCCACAACTCCGACCCCAATGGGACAATTTGACCCAAACTTCATATAATTCAGTGACAGTGAAAGATTATTGGCATCTCTGCCCAATATTCATTCATTTCTTCGCTGGTATTTCGATAGATATGAATTATTGTTATAATCCTTCGAAAGATTATTATAGGACATAACACCATATGGTTGTTGGTTTGAAGAGTTGAGTTCTTGTATGCTTTGTTATCGGTTATGTCGCCAACTGTAGCTCGAACGAAGGGACTGCCTCCTCTGTCATCTTTCAATCTTTCTCAATAGTCTGCTAACTCTCCATTATCTCCAGTTATGGATCATTATTAAATATTTCCAAGAAAACGTTAACTTGATTGATTGATTGATTTATTGCTACCAAAGATAAGGATAAAGGTGGCTCGGTGCCACACAGAAATCCCCACCAAGGCACCGAGAACAAAGACAAAAAGATAAATCAAAAAAACAAAAAAACAATAAGTATATATTAATGAAGTTATTGATAAAATTATATAATTATATAAAAGACAATATTATAAAAAACAATCAAAATTACTCTTAGCATTATGCAGTTGATTAAAACAAGATAAAATTTTGAATAATAAATTAAAATTAAAGCAAGGAATATAAAACAATTCTTGTTTTCTGAACCGTGTATTACAATTAAAGTTTAAGTAAGCCAAACAAAAAGGACTATGTCACGGAATTTTAATGATTCCGTGGGCATAGGTGATCGTCTGCGCTCCAGAGTATTTATCAATTCGCAACGTAAGCGAAATCGTCCTCGACCACGTCATGAAGAGCGTCAGCTCGCAGCAGCCAATGAGGGAGGAGCGGGCCTCTCTTCTGCGAGCTCTTCGAGAAGTCATCGGAGGAGCGGGAGAAGGAATTTGGCGGCTACCGAGCGAGGACGGAGCAAAAAGAAACTCCTAGATTCGAACGACGGAGGACATCGTGTTGGTCTGGTTTCGTCTTCGACGGAGGAGCGGGCTCGTCCTCGAGGGATTTCAACGGATTCGGCTACGGAGGCGGCGAGTGCCTCGCTGGTTGATTCCTGGCCGTGCCGAGAAGCCTCGTTGGCGGAGAATGCCTGCGCAACGAATTGCGTGCCGCCGCAGCTTAATAGAGTTTGTTCAACGTGGTTCTACGTAGTGCCTCGGATGCTGAATGTTACGGCCGTCTACCAGCTATACTCATTGGTGAGTGTTTCATTTTCGATATGCCTTACGGCCGATATCGTCCGAAAATCCTTCCCCGAACTAAGTCGCCGTAACTTGCAGTTTAGTACGCAAGTGTGCAGTTTTTGGCCCGGAGGCATGCAGGCTTACTTCGGGAGCGACTTCGGCTTCGTTTTTATAAAACCCTAAGAGAAATGTTTCTCTTGTGGCCTCAAGTCGCCATTTGTGAAAAGATTATGACATATCGTGTAGCTTGCTTGTAATCCTTTTTCAATTGTGTTACTTTTTATTATTGGACTTCCCCCGGACTTGGTACTTTACTTTTTGAGACTTTTTGACAAAGTTCATTTGTCATATTCCTTTTTCCGTTTTGTGGACAGTAAATTTTTGCAAGTGCGCCGTGCCGAGCTTTCGTTAGCTCTTGTGTTTGGCCACGTAACTTGTGTGAGCTGTTGAGTAAACTTGTGCATTTGTTTTGAGTTTCAATACTTGCATTTAGTTTTAAGCTTTAGTTTACTGAATTGTTATTAAATTTTTGCTCTCGTTAGCTGAGAGGTTCGTCTCTAGGTAATTGTTTTTAAGGCCGACCCAGTTAACCTGCTGTATTCCTATTTAGCTTATATCCAATGTTTTGTTTTAAGCTATGAAACTTGTCGGCTATTAGACTTTAGCTCTTAAGTTTTAGCTGCCTACCCGGGTGGCCAAAGCGGGTAGGTGTCGGGAGTTAGCTTCCGACCAGCGAAAGCTGTGGGCCAAGTTCATGTTGCCT
>JAHWFO010011507.1:421-11017 GCA_023313115.1 Rhysida immarginata
AAATAATAGTTATTAATTAAAAATACAAAATGAATAAAAATAAGATAAAATAAACAAAATTAATTAATCAAAATAAAAAGCTGACGTTTCGGATAGAGACTATCCTTTATCAAAGCAAAAAGGATAATTCTCTAAAAGCAAATAGACGGACGGGTTTATATATAGTTTGCATAGGGAATAGTAAAATGGTATTGGCTGGAAAACAAGAAGAGAACAAATGAGATTAATTAGAAGAACTATTGGGATAGGACAGGACAGAGGACAAATAGGAAATAATAAGAGTAATAAAATAATAAAATAGTACCACATATAAGAGTGACCGGGTCAAAGGGTTCTTTCATATTTTTCTACCTGTATATTCAATTTGTGTCCGTCCCTGCACACTTTTTTTTTCATAGGCTTCTTGTATTTCAGGGACCTTTGACCCGGTCACTCTTATATGTGGTACTATTTTACAGGGTGACTAGGGACTGGGAATAGTCAGGGGATTTTTTTGTAACTGGGAACAGTCAAGGAATCATAAAATCGAAAATTTTGAACAATGTCAATAATATTTTTTCATGATAGCTTTTTCTTTTCTGCTGATGATCAGGAAAAATCAAGGGAAATTCAGGGAATTTTACAAAATCTTTTTGCTAGGCACCCTATTATTCCTAACCTTTTTTATAATTTTAACTTCATATGTGTTATCCTATTGCATTTTTCTCACCGCCCTCTTATTATTTCTTATTTGTTCTCCGTCCTGTCCTATCCCAACAGTTCTTCTAATTAATCTCATTTGTTCTCTTCTTATTTTCCAGCCAATGCCGTTTTACTATTCTCTATGCAAACTATATATAAACCCATCCCTTAGTACAACTTTCATAACTTCAGGATAATTCTCTAATATTCTATTTGCTTTTAGAGAATTATCCTTTTTGCTTTGATAAAGGATAGTCTCTATTCAAAAAGTCAGCTTTTTATTTTGATTTTTGATTAATTATTTTTGTTTATTTTATCTTATTTTTTATTCATTTTGTATTTTTAATTAATAACTATTATTTATTGTATTCCAGGGTTCTTGTGTCTCGTCCTTCTCTAAATATATATATATATATATATATCCGTTACATGACTAAAATAATTTTTAGTAACGATTAAAGACTTGTTAACATGTGGTCTTCGTGTCTAATTTCTTACACGACTATTGCATAGAGCGCCTTTCCATGCTGGTGGTGACCTTTTGAAATAATTTTTTTGGGGGGGTATGAACTTCCCATGCCCTCTTGTATAATATTACCAAGTATTATAGCTTTTGGCCCAGTAGTTTTTTTTTATGACCATGTCAAAATGTAACTTTAATTACAAAGACCCTGTATATATGGATTATTTATTTACTTTTTATGTACCGTGTTACAGCATAGATTCCAGATCAATATGAGCATGACTACTTCAAAAATAAATTTAAAGCTGTAGTAGTAAATTAATTGTAATAATCAGTAATATAACATTTATTTTTCTCAATTGATACTACTGCTAATAAGTGGTTCCTCATTGAATCTTCTCATTTGCCAATGTTATATCATAATTATAAGTAATATATATGGAATGAGGGTACTTTCCTGCCTAAATGAAGAGTCATCCCCTACATGTTACTTCAGCTTGCAACTTTTGTAATTTTCATTTAATGTAATTTACTTTAAAGGTTGATTCACATAAAAGACACCCTGAAGTATATTCAGGCAAAGTTGAATTGCATGGAGACACAAGTTCAGATGAAAACATATTTATGTGCATTTGTTCCTCTCTGACAACCACCTACTATAATAGAAATGAACATGTTTGAGATAATACTATAGCAGGTATGGTAATTTAGCTCAATTTATTAGTAGAGGCTTACTGAGAAATTACTATTTGTATAAGTCAATCTGTATGCTAATACTTGAAAGCTTACGTTTTTTTCTCTTTTATGTTGACATATCCAGAAAATATTTTGCCTTCTTAAAATATACATTTATTTTATTAATGCTCTTTGTGATATTTGAGCCTACTAAATTAATCTACTGTGATATTTGAATGTATTTGCTTTCCAGGATTAGACAATTCTCAAGTTATGGGTTCTTTTTGGAGCTGATGGCAGCAATGTGACAGCATCTCAGATGGAAAGCACGAGGCAAAGCTTCCTATCCAAGCTGCATAATCTTTAAACGGATCTGTAAAGCTGTTTGCGATGTTGAATTGTCTTATAGCAATTAAGGGCCTTTGCGATTAACCAGTGCAGGTTGTTGTTGGATAACTTTCATATTACACATGTGCTGTGATGATTTGACCTTGCTCTAAGTCATGAAATATCAGATCTAGGCAACAAATGTTGAGTGCTTGTTTGTAAATTAGCTTGAAAATTTTACTAGAATATTCAACAAAAACTCAAAGAAACTTTTGTCAGAAAAAGTAGAAGTGAATGCCATCGAAAATCAATATGGCTTTTATGATGACAGTGTTACAGCCTCTGAAGACCATGAAGTTAACACAATTTTAGCCATTTGGGTTGCAGAGTGTTGCTAATGAAATGCAACCATATGTAGTTAAAGGTTTCTCCCCAAAATTTTTTTGCCAATATATTTCTAAGCAAGCGTAACAGGTTATAGGAAATGAAGTTTCCAAAATGAAACATCTAATTAAAGCAATCACTCGAGAACTATAAGTGAAACAAAGGGAACTACGTAGAAAGCTGCAAGTTGCAAGTTGAAACAAAATAACAAGAATTTGATGTAATTTATGAAAAATTTATATCGGTAACTGAAGAACTGAAAGAAGCCAAGCAGATAATTAATGCTTTTCATAAAACAATAGCGAGAAGAACTTTTGGTATTAGTTCTGTAAAGAAGATGATCAACTGTTTAAATTTTATACAGGGTTTCAAAATTATGTATCCTTTAAAGCATTATATTATTTATTTGACAAGCATGCTGATCACTTGAACTATGTTGGTGTGAAAACAAGTGAGCAAGGGTTAAACCTCTCAAGGTAGTCAGCATGCATTGTCAAAAAAAACTGTATTATTTTTGTTGTTGTACAGGTTGGGAAATGGACTGCTTCTAAAAGATCTGAGATTTAGATTTGAAATTTCAGAGAGTACAGTTTCAAGAATCTGCTCCATTTGGCTGGTTTTTTTGGATAGAATTTTAATTTCGGATACTTAAATGGTGTCCTCCATAAATTATGTTGATAATGAGAGACTAATTCAGAATAGGGAGTGGAATTAACAGTGACATAAGGCAGAATAATGTAACTTAGTAAATGATAAATATTTATTTGATATTTTATATTCTAATATAAATAATAGTAAAGATCAGATAAATTGAATGATTGGGTTTGGGTTTGTTTGGTATTAACGTCTTTTTCAACTGCCATGGTCATTTCAGGACGGCATTATAGGGGCTGCAAATTTTGTCTCACAAGGGTTCTTTAATGTGCAACCGGCAAACGACTACACGGGACCAACGGCTTTACTTCCGTTCCAAAGGAAGTGCGTGATCTTAAGATTTCCCCCTGAAAAAAACCTTGTCATCCTCGGCCGAGGTCGAATTCACGTTCTTGGGCATCAGAGGCGATCACACAACCACTGAGCCACCGAAGCCGATATAAATTGGATGAATACGATGCAGATACTAGATAGCACTAAATTTTAACTATTAATTTAATCAAACCACCATTAATAATTAGCACACTTGAATAACATGCACATTTGTAAGGTTTGAGGATTAATTAGTCAGAATTAGAATATTTAGATTAATTATGTAAATGAGTTATTTTATATTCAAGTTCCTAATTGTTTCATTAGATTTAAAATTTAGATCCTAAATAAAGTTTAGAAGGATTTAATGTAAAGATTTAGTGTAAAGAATTAAATAAATTTTATTATTTATCTTCAATATTTTTTCTGCATTTTTGAAATGTAACAATTCCAGTAAACATGTGTGCGGAGCATCGACTCCCGTTTTTTAGGTTAATTCGGCCTCTGTCTGGAAATATGTCTATTTCCAGGTGGGAAATTTTATATTTGTATTATTAGATTAATTCAGAGCTTATTAGTTTAAGTCAAGTCAGTAGTCATGTTAGATTGAGTTCGAGCAAATCTAAGAGCCCCTGTTAAGATTAAATCAGCTCCATAAATTTTAAAGAATCCCTGGATTATAAATGATATTTTCAAGAATGCAAGCCGAGCCCCAAGGAGGTACTCTGATCCAATATTAGAAGGAAGAGATGCCTTACCTGCGAGCCACTTCATTGGATGAGATGGACCCCCCTCCAGCCAAGCTGTGGTAGCAGAGAGGATGAAGACGACATCCAAGAGCAGACAGATTGAGTAGGCATGGGAAAGCCCATTTCCAATTTAATGTCCTAGTGGCCATTCTCATTCTTTTCTTCATTACAATTTTTATTAACTAAATTGGAATGGGACAATTTTACTTATGAATTTCAAGTGGAAAAGACCGATACACATTAAGCAAAGTTCTAATTTAATTCATACAAAGAGCTAATTCTATAAGTTCCTTACATTTCAATTGGAACCAGTCCGATCATTCTGTTAAATTACTTAAGTCTTACATTTAATTACATTGTCACACAGTGTTGAGTATTCAAATTCAGCTCAATCCAGACAAGACAAATTCTTTATTATTAAGTCAGACTTACACCGCATTTACAAAACTCTTGATTAAATATTCTTACAATTTCAGTTATAATTACTAAATAAGATTTAAAGATTATAAGCCAAATTGAGAGCCGCTAGTTTCATTCTATAATTTATTATTATGTAATTATCGCCAGTCTATTTTGTCTTAAAAGATTTACTTTATACATTCTTTGCAATTATCAAAAATATTTGGAAACTATTTTCATTTAGTCTGAATGACAAATAATTTGATTATTACATGTCTTTACAAAGTCTTTATTGTTACAAATTGAATTCATTCTAAAGATTTATTCTTTAAATTGATCATTATTCATTTGATTGATTATTCTTATTTACATGGATTCAATTTTATTTCAAATTACCCACAATTCTTGTTTTATACACTTGTTGAATGTTCCCAAATAAATATTCTATTTTATATGTTTACAACTGCCTCGAGTATCTTGATTTTCTCCTCACTTGGCCGGGCCTGTTTAAGCGGGAGGTATCTAGTTTTGTGTGAATGGGATAAATACTTTGTGAATAGTATAATTCACTTGCGCAGTCTTTTTCCAAATAAATTAAACTATTCATTCGACCACTCATTTCCATACTTATCCCCAGGAACTCACATAAAAAATTTTGCTGTCGGACAGGATATAGTTGCGTCATTTTCTTCACATAAAAGAGGATGCAGCGCGATAGGATAGAGTAGCGTTAAAAAACTCTTACACCGTTTGATATTTAAGATTGCGAAAAATTCGGTTAAGACATAAACTCATTAAAATATGCCAAAGAGTCATTTGCGTAAGCATAATTTACATAATTTACATGTTTTGCATTAATTAAGTATTCATAAGATAAAATTAAGTAGAATTAAGAGAAAAGTGTCAATCAAGCCCAATGACGGGAAACAAGGTACTTAAATTACAATTGTAAAGGCACATAAGAGAATATTTCACGTAAATTCTAAATTTAAACATGCCACAAACACAGGGTCAGCCCCAGGGTCAGTTAATACCAGGAGCACCAGCTCCTCCACCTTTTTCAATGCAGACCCCCCCCCCCCACCACCACAGTCATTTGCATTAGCTGGCGAAATAAAACCATATGATAGATCTACGGATCCCGAAGAATTTTTTTTAAGGTTAGATGAGGTGGGAAAGGTGATAAATTGGGGCTCAGAGACAAAATTTAATGTTGCAAAAATTAAGCTAGCAGGGGATGCACAATTTTATTGCAGAGAAGATGAGGAAATGCGAACATTTACTACCTATGAAACTTTAAGAAAAGCGTTGAAAGAACGATTTGGAAAGGAGCTTAAAGGAGAAAACAAGAGATTGTTTAGAGAATGCCGACAAGGTGGAAATGAATCAGTATGCCAGTATGCAAAACGTTTGCAGAGTGTAGGAAATAAAACTAAGCGTAAGATCGT
Organism: Rhysida immarginata; assembly: GCA_023313115.1. Lineage (NCBI taxonomy): Eukaryota > Metazoa > Arthropoda > Chilopoda > Scolopendromorpha > Scolopendridae > Rhysida > Rhysida immarginata. The sequence goes on from JAHWFO010011507.1 coordinate 6,514, forward strand.
AGGAGAAGGGGCGCAAGTAGAAATCAAACATGCATGCATATACTCAGGAAATGTTAGATGAAAAGATTTTAGATAGATTTATAGAAGGCTTATTACCACCCATAAGAAGAGTTGTTATGTTTAAGAAACCAGAGAATTTAAAACAAGCTATAGGGCAAGCGGAGGAAGAAGAAGAAATTGTTAAGAAATGGGGTTTGGAAGGTTATGTTTTATATCCAGTTGAGAAAGAAACCATTGTGTCATTGAGTCCTGAGATGGAGGAAAAAATTAGTAAGCGTATAGAGGAAAGACTGCTTAGAAAAGAAAGCATGAATAACTACAGAGAGCGCACAACAGGTGAAAGGAAACCGAGTGAAAATTACAGACCAACCACACAGAGAAGTCCGCTGCGACAAGGCCGAGGGTCGACCACAGAGCGAGGGCAAGAAAAGCGTAAAAGGCATGTTGAGCTAATCTGTTATTGTTGCCATTTACCTGGTCATAAAAGGAAAGATTGTTTTAATATAGTGTTCCACAAGGTACACTGTTCTTATTGTTCAAAGGAAGGGCATTCGATCCGTTATTGCGAAGATAGATTACAAGGAGATACAAACAGAGAAAGTAAGCAGCAACAAAAGCTAGTAAAGTTAGTGAAAGAGCAGGCTACTCAGACAAAAGAGCATGCGAACAGCTCCCCTCCCGACCGAAGAGAAGAGAAGAAAATAGTGCAGATGGCGCATGTTTCTGCCGATCCAGGAGAACTGATAATTGAAGGCACATTGGGAGACGTAAGTGTTAAATTCCAGGTTGATAGCGGAGCAAAAGTGATTATGTTAGGCGAAGACATATTGGAAAAAATAAAAAGCATGGGATATAAAGTTACTGAGGTGGATGAACCTGCTATAAGATTAGTTGGAGTCACGGGACATAATTTCCCTACGGAAGGCATTTATCAAATTAAATTTAAATTCGGCACCAAAAGATACATGTTAAAGTGTTATATATGGAAAAGAAGGGAAGAGATTCCTTATCAAGCTATTATAGGACAAGATACACTCTTGGAATGATAATCGATTTTCAACGCCATATTCTACATGCAATAGATAATGATGTTCCTTTTGTAGGCAGCAGATCAGAATCGACATTTAGAAGTTCAACCTCAGAAGTTTCAAACATTAGAGAGTTCATGGAAATGGTCCCTGTTCGTTGTAAGAGTTGGACATCAATTCCCCCTATTCAGAGTCTGTTTGTGAAGGCAGGTTGGCGAGTCAAGATTATAAAGAGTGTATTGGTGTACTTGAACCAAAAGATATTTCAGAGCCAGGGTTGTTAGCAGCTAAAGTATTAGTCAAAGGATCGCAAAAGGATACCAATCCAATTTGAATATTAAATTATTCTGGAGAGACAGTTATAATCCAAGCAAATAAAACTATTGGGCATCTGAGCGAGGCAAAGGAGGAGAAGGCGGAAGTAAGGTCTTCCATAGAGGAAGGAAAAGAAACTTAAATTAACAAAAGAGAAATTCCTGAAATTGTTTCATTTAGATCATTTAATCCCTGATAAAAAAAAAACCTTGGAAGATTTGTTATATGCAAGTGAAGGTGCATTTCGCACCATGATTGCGATTTGGGATGTTGTAAGATTGAGCATCACAAAATTGATACTGGTTCCTCCCCCCCTGTAGCTCAACCCCCTTACAGAATTCCTTATTCGCAGTGAGGTATCATGAAGGAAATGATAGATAACTTGTTGAAACATCAGGTCATTGAACCCAGTGCAAGCCCATGGAATGCACCAGCATTGTTAGTTAAGAAGAAGGATTGGGCTTATCGATTTGTAGTAGACTATCGTAAATTGAACTAAGTTACAACAGTTGATTCGTTCCCCCTACCCAACGTGAATGAGACGTTGAGTCAGTTAGGCCCAAGCGAAATATTTCAGTGTGTTGGATGCGAATCAAGGTTATTTTCAGCTTGAAATTAAGGATTTCGAAAATACATCGTTCAGTACCACCGACGCAAAATTTCAGTTTATGTGATTGCCTATGGGTTTGAATAATTCACCAGCACTATGGCAAAGAATGGCAAATTTTATTGTCAGAGGCCTTCAGAACCATATCCTTTGTTACCTCTACGATTTTATTACGTTTAATGAGACATTTACAGATCATTTAGACAGTCTAAAGGTGTTTTTTATAAGGTTACAGGAAGCAAATCTCAAACTCAAACCCCATAAGTGCCAATTTCTCAATGATGAAGTTAAGTTTCTAGGCCATGTAGTTTCTGAACATGGTATAGCTCCAGATCCAGAGAAAATCACAGCTGTAAAAAATTTTCTCAGACCGATAAAAGGTTAAGAAATTCAATCTTTTCTAGGATTGGCAAAGTACTATAGAATGCATGTGAAATCATTCAGAGCCATTGCAAAGCCGTTAACTGAATTAACTAAACTAGACACCCCTTTCATTTGGTCAGATGAAGTAGAGAAAGCATTCCTAAACCTTAAGCAACTCTTAGTTTCCACACCAATATTAAAAAGTCCTGATTTTTCTAAACCATTTATAGTCACCACAGATGCGAGCTCGTATGCGTTAGGTGCAGTATAATCCCAGCGCTTCAAAGGAAAGGAACATCCTATTGCGTACTGTAGTCGTTTGTTAAAAAAGAGTGAACTGAATTACTCGGTGATCGAAAAGGAATGTTTGGGAGTAGTATATGCCATTAAGCAGTTCCAAGTGTACTTCAATTATTTAAGATTTATATTACAGACCGATCATCGTCCTCTTTCGTGGTTATTTCATCTCAAAGATCGTGCTTCAAAACTTGCCTGCTAGGCATTGGCCCTAGCCGAATATAATTTTGACATTGTACTTAAGCCCGGCATCAAAAACACAAATGCCGATGGCCTGTCACAAGTTCCTATTTCTGCTACAGCAGAGTATGAGTCGTTGTTATGTAAACAAGAGATAGCTCGAGAACAAAACTTAGAGGAAGAGTGGAGAGGGATTCGAGAGTATTTCAAGGGCACAGGCGTGAAACCCATCCCCCATGATTGGCCAGACAAGGAAGAGAATTTTTTCATGGATGATGAAGACGTTTTGTACCATATTAAGAGGTCGCAAGATGGAAAGGAAATATGGGAGCAGGTTGGTTATTACGAATAGTTTAAGAAACTACGTCCTGTACTTATATCATGCTATTCCATCCAGTGGTCACATAAGATCCAAGAAGATGCAAGTCAAAATTGACAAGCAATATTATTGGCCAACCATGCGAGCCGATATTCAGAAAGATTGTGCTGAATGTGAAAGTTGTCAGCTTCATGCAGCTCGACCTAAGCGTAAAGAGCAGCCATTACAAAGTTTTCCACCCATATAACATCCATTCTATTGTAATGCCGCCAATATTTTGGTTCCAATTACAACTTCTTATGAAGGTTATATATATATATATCTTAGTGGTTACGGACCATTATTCTAAGTACTCGGAAGCCGTACCTCTTATGGACCAAACTGCCAACACAGGGGCTAAGGCACTAGTCACCAGTGTATATAACCGACATTCAATTCCGATCCAGCTATTGACCGATTGGGGATCGAATTTCACTTCTGAGCTTCTGCGGGAAGTTCCAAGATTCTGGGCATCAAATAACTGTTCACTACAGCTTATCATCCCACCGGTAACAGAATTGTAGAGCGAATGGACAAAAATCTTATTTAAATGATACGTCACTATGTTGAAAAAAGTCAAAGGGACTGGCCGACGTGGTTGTCTTTTTGTATGTTTGCATATAACTCCAGTCCACATTCTTCTTTAGGTGAAAGCCCCTTCCTGTTATTCTATGGGAGAGATCCCATCCTCCCTGGTGATATAATCACCATGCCAAGAAGACCGTATTATGGTATTGAAAAGAACTATAGTTGCAAAATGGAAGCTCGCATTAAGTATGTCTTCGATTTGGCAGAGAAGATGCGAGAGGAACAAGACAAGAAGATAAAGTAATGTCACGATAAGCAACATAAACCTTATTCCTTTAAGGTTGACAACCTCGTGTATTTTGCAATCCCCCAAATGAAACTGGGATTGGTAAAGAAGTTACACCCCACTTATGAAGGACCATACCAGATCATTGATCAATATTCTCCAGTTAATTTCTTAATAAGAAATGTAAAGACAAATAAAACTAAGGTCGTCCATGTGAACCGGATAAAACCGAAGATAAGAGACCTGCCCCAAGAGCCCAGTCACAGGGAAAGACGAGTCCGAGCTCCTGCAGCCGCGCCACCCGAGCCCCAGGTGCCGTCGACTTGTCCTGAGGAGGATTCTTTCCCCTGCGATGCCAGAAGCTGAGCCGAACGTGGAGCCTGCGAGGCCTCCACCCATCCCAGGAGGAAGCAATGAAGCCAAGAGAGTAGAAAATGCAACCCCTTCCCATCCGTACTGACTACGTTCACAAGGAAGTGTCCCCGAGGTCCCCTGGGTACTCCCCTCCATTCAGGACAAATGCACCACTGAAGCTTTAGAAC
>JAHWFO010011511.1:0-14861 GCA_023313115.1 Rhysida immarginata
GCTCGATTGCATTTTGCGATTCCAGTGGACACTGGCTCGATTGCATTCTGCGATTGCAGTGGACACTGGCTCGATTGCATCTGCAGTTGCAGTGCACACTGGCTCTATTGCATCTGTGATTGCAGTGGACACTGGCTCGATTACATCTGCTTCCGAGATGGAGCCCAACTCAGTGGAGCTGCTGTCTCTGTTGAGGGGTGGATGATGCCCCTTCTGCTGAAATGGCATTTGATTCGCTAATGTTCGTTGGTGCAATTGCTGTGAGGGTAACCATCATTGGATTAGCTGGCATTTGTTAATGTGGAACAGACAGATGCACTTGAGTGTTCAATTCCATGGTTCATCATCTTGCAAAGGTTTTTGATTCCGAGAGTCTCCAGAAGTTTGATTTGAATGACTATTAGCAGCAGACAATGATAATCATAGAAGAAACAGTATTAGTCTGAATATTACTTGAAGGTTGTGTAATGCTAAAACTACTCACTGATGAAGATTCCATGGATGGAATATTTAGTTTCTCACCAAAATGCAGCAAAGAATGGTGTTTGGTTTGACAGTGCTGACAAATATGAAAGGATTTGCAGGTGGCAAGCAGTTGATGCACAGTGCATTCTTTTTTACAAATTCAAATCGAGATATCGCCGATAACTTTCTAAATGCCGAAGACGCATACAAGTTTACATGATCGGCATTGCTACAATATACACAGTGTTTGCTGGTAGAGGGAGAGTCCGAGCTTACAACGCTTGGTTTACAATTGCTTATTGAAGGCAAAGCCCAGCAGGAAATAGGCAGATTACGAATACTTGCAGAAGGTCCATTGTTAACTGTAGATAGTTCTGTGGCTGGTATCTTCTGGTTTTGTACTCCACTAGGGGAGATCTGTAGCGAATTTATAGTGATAAGGTGAGACTGAACTAAGGTGATAAGTCCAAATTGAAAATTGGCAATTGCCATCTCTGAAAATCAGGAATAAAATCCTCGTTTAATTCTAGCTCTAAAAGATTACGTGTATCCATTGATATCAGAATTTTACTTCTTAGATCTTTAATAATTTCAGAAGCAGCGAGAAAGTTCTTCTGATGTTGAGCTTTTATTGCTATGTTGGAGTACTGGATTTCGCATGCTGCATCATAAATTTGTTGCATTTCATGCATGAGCATCGTGAAAGTCTCTTTTGTTTTGACAAGTGTTAGAGATAGTTCCATACAACAATGTGGACAAAAAGTGACAATCTAATTTGCTAGATGGGTGAAATATTAGAATGAAGTGGCAATGGGGTTTGCAAGTTGAGCAAAATATGTATCCGATTCAAAGGACCATAAATGTTGATGCAGGAGATGAGATATTTTGTTATATCTTGCTCAACGTTGAATGGTTTCGTTTAACTCAAAAGACTGGTACATGATATATAAATTGCGATGATATAAGCGATAAATTGAGAAGATGTGAGAAATAAGTTGCTAATAGATGCGAGACAAATTGTGAAGGTATGCAAAATAAATTCTAAAGATAAGCAAGACAAAAATGGCAGTACTTATACTTCCCGTGCGGAAAGAAGAATTCTCAATGGATTACTTTTTCCTGGCCGAAAATGAACAACACCCCCTACACAGAGAGAAGTGTTGACTTGACTCTTTTGGGGTTGCTGCTGCTCTATTCAGCAATGACCTTTTTTTTTTTTAATAATGAGGGAGTGAATTCTAGAAATAGCTGAAGAAACTGACCGATCCAATTTTTTCCATATAAGGCAATCCTTCTTTGGCTGATCGCAATATAATGACTTTAATGCATTAGAACTACAAAAAAAAACAACAAACAAACAAGGAAGTAATAAGAATTTAGTTCCACCATGGCAACAAGGCAAAAAAAAATCCCAAACAATCTCTTGCTACTGTTATACGTAACAATGACTAGTGCATGAACTTTGGTGTAAACAATTGGCATCAGAAAATTTTCAATTTTTTTATGCAGATGAAGAGGAAACACTTTAATTATTTTCTAATATCCACTGGATAATTTTCTAAACAAGTATTACTTAAAGCCGAAGTAATTTAACATTGCTATTTCTTAATTTACGGGGGTTCACACATTACGGAGGTAGAAAAGCTTCCATTCTCCTTCTATGTTTATGGTTCCAGAACTTGGATGTTTTGAGAGGTAATAATTATGATTTCATCCCTGCCATGGAGAATACAATCCCGATCCCGTCGTTGCTTTACCCATTTCTTCTCCAGGGTAATGGCATGTGCCGCCTCTGACCATTTACCTAAGCACATAGTGAGTGCACTTTAAGGCTTCTGGAAGACCATTTCTCAAGGTAACTATCATGACACTGGACTTTTTTCCAAATGGGATCGTCTGCTTAACTCCCGAATGCGGGTGACTATAACCTGCTTCACAGAAATGTAGTATGAATTTTTTCATTCGCAGACATCATGAGATACATGCTTAGATGCACTTCATCTCACTTCTCAACCATAACCTTAATGTATGTAAGGGTGACCCAGAATAAACGGTGCTACAACCAGCATATCGTATAGAATTCTTGAATCAACCAAAGCCCTGACCTACAATAAAAGGGCAAATTAATACAAATTTCTCTATCATTTTATACAAATTAATATATATGTAATTGAAATAAGTTGTGAGATGGTAACTTTCTCTCCAACATTAATTTGCATATAAGCCTGATGTATACTAAATACCCTAAAAGTAATTCTACATACAGCCACTATATTAAAAGTAAAACTTGCTAGTTTTCATGTCTCTTTACCTTTCTATATACTTGTTAACTTTCTGTTTTATTATAAATGAAAATAGGAAATCCACAGCCTGGGCGAAAGAGGTACTGCTCTTACCAAGCCTAGATGGATGGGTAGATGTTGATGCTACCATGCCAGTGTGGCTTAATTGGTTTGAGCATTGTTGCTATTAGTGAAAGATCCTAGTTCTCGCCCATGATATGGAATATTTTCTTATTTTCATTTACAATTCACGACATCGGAGGTAAGGCTTATAAATAAAGAAAAGGTTCTTATTGACCACTCCTAAGGTTTATTTTATTTTGTATAATGGGAAATTTTTGTGTAATTCACTTGTGTGTTTAATTATTGATGTTTAATAGATGATCCAAGCATAGGTTATTTGAGAAATCCATTAAGAATTGTAATGCTCTTTTACCCTCTTACCAGTTTTCTTTTGTCATAAAAAAGAAAAAATACTGACACAATTGTAATGATAATGACTTTTATAAAATGTTTATTGTTACCTCTCAACAAGAATACGAGTGCATTAGGAAAAGAATGGACATGTTAGAATGAAAGTATTGTTGAAAGAATGAAAAATCTTAGAACTAGACAGTAGTAGCTGGTTGTTCGACGAGAGCAGTTACTACCATACAGATGGAATGGAAGTTCGACAAGAGCAGTTACCGCAATGCAGATGGAATGGAAGTTCGACGAGAGCAGTTACCGCCATGCAGATAAGATGGAAAATATCGTCCACTCGCATTCACGATTTCAACAGGAAATTATGTTGTCAGAGATGCCTGATTGTCAAACGACCCCCCTACAAAAAGTGCTGACATCGTAGGAAACTTCAGCACTTATTTCTTCTCAAGATCTTCCAGGTGTGTGGATTTGAACAAAGGCAGTTAACCTTAACAATGACTGATGCCTCAGTGCTGGATGCAGAGGTCCCAGACTGACAAAGAAACACATCTCCAAGTGACTGAAGATAAGGTAGGAGAACATCCTTAGTATTAGTTGCCTGCCAAAAGAAAAGTCATGGAATAGTTTGCTCAAACCCTGCAGTGTGTGCATGACCAAAAAGGATGGTTAGGGTGGAAATCGTGGACCTCCTGTTACTAACGTTCCTTTTCCTTTCCCCAATGAGAGTGAGTCGAATGAATTGTAATTTACCCAAATGCAGACCCCCCCTCTTTTGTCCCATTAAGAGATGCTTCTTTAATGATCATCTCATGTAACCCATCCAGAATTCGAATATTGCACCAATAAATCAATACTTAAGAAATGTAGTGTTTCGAAACTTAATTTCGTCGGAAAACAAAAGTTAATCCGAGAAGCTTTATATTAAGAGACATCTCTTGAGAGCCTTTCTAATCTCGTAACATGAAGACAGAAATGTAAAACCCCAAATACCCCAGGGATAGTTAATAAACCTCCTGTGAGAACTTCAGTGTAATCACATTGTACCCCAAACTAGTTGTTCCAATTAAAGTCAAAACTTTTCTCCATAATAAACTTTACTGGTTTTACTTCATGATAATTTGTAATTTTGTTTACTATTTGGAAAACAGTACCATTTTTGAGTGACTGTTTATAATAATTTAGTGATTTTCATACATCTGCCCCAACATGGTTAATAACTTTCTGTAGTTGTTAAACATCTCAGGAGAGAATTGAACTTTAATGAGGAATTTGCCTTAATGTATAGATAAGAAACTTTACGAATACTGTGGTGTGTGCAGAAACTAAGAAAAATATAATTAGAAACGTTCCTTCAATTTTGTTATTACTTAAACCTGTTATTAATACTCAGTTTTTTCTTTCATCCTGTAATAATTTATTTGGGGAGGATATTTGTTACCACAATAATAAAGGTTCGGAAACTCTCACCCCTCTCACAATGACCCCCCCCCCGCGCACTTTAGGAGAGTTGATCCAAGAAGACGTGGGAGGGATCATTTCGAGTTGAGTTTCTTCCTCATTGTCCTTAAGGAAAGCGTAAAACCAAGATACCCTAATGGTCGTAGAAGAAATAAACTTAGCCTAAGGAATTAATTGTTATCATATGTTGGGTTATGATCTTTGTTCCTTGGGTAGAGTGTTTCAGGACTTTACAAAAAATAAAGTAGATTAATTAGAAAATTATCAATCAGTAGCAAAATTTAAAATAAATCTTAAATTTTATTGGCATTGGAAAATTTTCAAGTTTTTTATATTCAAATGAAGATGGAACACCTTAAATATTTTCTAACTTTTACTGGATAATTTTTTAAACAAACAATTACTTAAACCTGAAAAAAATTAACATTGCTTTTTCATAATTTACAGGGGTTGACACATGAGTAGAAAAGCTTCCAGTCTTCTTTTAAGTCTATAGTTGCAGAACCCAGACGTTCCGTAGAGGTAATGATTCGAGTTCCTTGTTTGTTGTTCCCAATTCCGTTGTTGCTTTACCCATTTCTTCTCCAGGGAAAAGGCACACACAGCCCCTGACCATTTCTTTAAGCACATAGCAAGTACACATTTGGGGCTTCTCATAGGCAATGCCCCGAGTTAAGTGCCGGGAGACTATTCACTATTTTTCGAATGGCAGCCTCTGCCTAACTCACGAACACAGGTGATTTTAACTTACTTAATACGAATAGAGTATGAATTGTATTCATTCATCGACATTGTGACAGATCTCCTCCTGTGTGTCCTCTGAAATGCATGAGTAACATGTAAGTCGGCACCCAAGTGACAGATTGTCTTATGTTAAATTGAGTACAACACAAGAGAGAGAGAGCTTGCACTTGCTTAATTAAAAGACAAATACAAGATCCACAACTGTCAGTAAACCTGGTAGTAACATATAATGCTTACCATAATCTCTGGATCGTATAGTGTATGAATTATCAATAAAACCGCGTTGTGTATGCAATAACCCCAAATGTTCGATATGAATTAATTAAAGTAGATACCCCGCTACGATACTCTTATGTACTGAACCAATACTTAAACTACGCAATATCAAACTGAATTGATAACGATCAAGCTTTATTAATAAACAACAAACTTTATTCATATATAAAATATGAAAATCAAGGTCAAAGGATTAGAGTGTTAGTTAAAAGGGATAGATTAACAGTAGCAATAGATTACATGCGTTTCAAAGTGTCAATATTCAGAATTGTGACTCATCACTCATTCCCCCCCCCCCCCAGGTTCGTTTAATTTATATTAAAAAGTTTCACTTTTGGAATGAATGTCCGAAAGATAGACCACTGATTCAACAAGCGTAATTTTAGAAAAGAGTCTCGTCTTCCCAAAAATACCTGTTGTTTAGTTGTTCAGTTCGACACTCATGAAGCGATGACAGAAGGGTTCCTTGATGCCACCGATGCATGGAGAAGAGGCTCAATGGACGATATTCCAACCTTGATGCTGGTCGAGCAGAACGGCGTGCACAGGGTTCATATACTTCACCCGTTGTCGACTCTACCGTTGTCGCTTTACTGGAATCAGGTGCCTCCGTGCCTGGCCCAGGCGAGTGCCTCCGCCTGCCACCAAGACACTCGAAGACGCCGCCAGTGGAAGTCTCGACCTCCCGCTCTCGACTCACAACAACTGCCGCCCGCTGGCTTCCCTCTGCCACGCGATGCTTAACACGGCGTTGGTCCTCGCGACGGGATCGGCCATGTGGCTGACCTTCCCGCGCGGGACGCAACGCAAACCTCGATGAGTTTTACGGAGCACAACAAGATGAAGAGTAGGTTTCTCATGATGATTAAAATCATCCATTCCTTATATAGAATCAAAGTCCCAATAAACACGTGATGAGCAACAGCCAATCAGCGTTCCTAACTCACAGTTCTACCGTTCGAGTGCAAAAAGAAATCCCGCCAAAAGAACAATCGTTGCCAAGGCAACGTGAGAAAAAAAAATGGAGAAAGCCTCCAACTCCCCTCCTTCACTCGAACGAGAAAACGAAAGTTAAGAAACGCTGACTGCAAAACAAGAAAAAGATGCAAATTCACAAAAACGAGACAACTTCGTGACAGACAAAAAGGTCGAAATAAACTGAATTTTAAATCCAGATCATTAAGTGAGAAAATTAAGATCAAAAACAGTCACGAAGTTGCTCAAAACACTAAAAGAAATGCTTAAGCCTATTTATACAAAGAACAAATACTTAGATTTGGATAGGTGAAATCCAAATCCAAGTAAACTAAACATTGCTGGTGAATAAAAGAAACAACGAGTACAAATGTGTATGTTTACATTTGAACTTGTGTGACATCAGATATGTCACAACATAATGATATCAAGTTTGGATGCTCTTAGTTTCGCTTCTCAACCATGATCACTCATGTAAGAGTGACCTTGAAATAGCAGTGATACAACCAGCACATCTCAGATTTTCTGAATAATCCAAACCGCCTGATCTGCAATAAGGAAGCATCCACTCAGGATTTTGAATGGAGTAACTTAAAACTTTCTTGTAGGTAAGTATTAATGTCATCAAGTTTAATAAGGGAAAATTGTCTCAGGGAAGGCATACACTATAATTGTTAATTTCAGTTTTTACTTTTAAATTTCATTGCAACTTGAATGAAGTGGAAATTTTCAAATCGATATAGAAAAACACCTATCTATTGAAACAAAATTAACTTCTTTGAACCCGAGAACAAAATCAAGTTAAAATTGAGATTCAAAGTTTTTATAAATTTTAATTTTTGTTAGGGAGATCGCTGACATTTTTAAGAGTTTGTTGTCATTTAATCAGAAAAGTCATCAGGTGTTTCTTGAGATGCACACAGGAAAATCAACTTATTGCTTGTTTTCATGCAGTTATTCAAATGAATCATTGTGAAAATAAAAAGAAATCTATACTAGAGTTGTTTGCTGATCACAAAGATAATCTTTGACAATTGTAAAGAAAACATGTTTAGCCTATACAATTATGTTTTCTTCACATCGAAAGTTAACGCTGCAATGAAAATTAAAAATTTATGAATTTTTGCTGGTTTTGCTCTGGTGTATTTTCGAAAAATAAAGTGACGTGATGCTAACTTCTTTCCCAACCTTAACTAAAACCTTTAAAAACCCTAACATTAATATGAACTGTCATGTTTTTGTTAAAATTAAAGATTGATAATTTTCAAGTTTATTAACATTTGTATATACAGTGTATGTACCGGAGGTCCCTTTGGTCCCTTAAGCCCCTTCTTTTTCAAAGGACATAAATGATACCTTTTTTTTTCCATTTAGTCCCTGAAGTACCTTTTTTTATTGTATGTTATACATTGAAATCATGGTATTCTAATAACCCCAATGAAGCTTAACTGAGGGGCACGTTTCATGCTGCAACCAGGCATAACCCTTGTTGCCTCAGCATTTTCTTTTCTTTTCAGCATTATAATGTAACTTAAACTTTTTTATTCCATTGAATATTGTGCAATAAACATTGAATTAGGTGTGTGCAGAAATTCACATGAGATAGAAATGGGAAAATGCAAAGTGAATGATAAGTGGTTCACATGTAGTGATAAAAATGGGTATTTAATTGGATAATAGGCCAAAAAAAGTTCAGATACATCACTGTTCTGCATTGTGTGTCAGAGTGATTTTAAGGTTGACCATGGTTTCTCAAAAGTTGACCAACATTTTCAAATAAAAACTCATAAGAACAATTGTAAGACAAAACTACACCTTCTTCAACAGTTTTGGAAAAAGTGGATTCTGCTTGTCATGAGAATGAATTCGGTTCAAGTGGGAAGACTTAGACAGCTTCTACAGATTTATCTTCTGGACAACAAATAAAAACTGTACCATATGGCCAAAAGAAATTTGCATTTTCAAGTCACAAAGAAAAAATAAAGATGGAATTGATGTGGACTGTAAAATCAGTACTGTGTCATTACTCACTGAATAGCAGTAGTGATATTGCAGAGGTTTTCAGAGAGATGTTTGGGAATTTTGTGCCTGATGGTTTTACTTGGTCTCCATCAAAGATGACGCATTTAATTACTGAGGCTCTCAGACCCTATTTCTGGGAGCAAATTACAGATGATGTGATAAGTTTAGCATATATATTCTGCTATAAAGAGACCACAACTGAAGCCTGCAAAAAGAAATGCAAATTGCAAAATGTTACTGGTCATCGTCTAAAGGAGAAGTTGTTGAAAATCATCTGTAGACTTTTTTCATGGGTCATGCTATGGCAGCATACTAGCGCCAAAACCTTGTTTGTGCAGCAAAGAAAGCAAATCTTCCTTTAAGGAATTTACTGATGATCACTTGTGACTGCCAAATGTGAACAAGGTAGTGTTAAAATTAATGAACTAAAGTGTTCTAGCACCACGCAGCAAATCTTTGATTGACATTGGAACATGTAGTTTGCATAAAATTCATAATTCATTCTTGCATGATCTTGAAAAATTTGGATATGATGTTGTAAATCTTATTATTGAAATATTTGATTATTTTAATGGTTGGCCAGCCAGATGGGAGGATTTTCAATTAAGCCAGTAGAAAGTTGGATCCCCTAAACACTGTTTTTTGAAACATGTTCCATCACATTGGCTAACTGTAAGTCCAGCAGCCCAGAGGATTTTGGAGCAGTGGTGTGCTATCAATAGAAACTTCCTGATAACTGTACTAAAATTTTAGAGAGGTCGAAAGAAATAATCAAGCTTATAAAGCAACGGCACATTAAAACACAACTTGTGGTTCTTACTGAAAGTGCCAAAATCTTTTCCTCTTACTTCCAGTTCTTTCAAAAAGAAGGACCTTTAATCCACCTGTTGTATGACCATGCAGTTGAACTTCTAACCAAGTTGAGGAATAAGGTTTACAAGTCTGACAATATATGCAACTTTTTCATCGTGGAAGAAAGCCTTTTGCCTCTGAATAATATTTCTTGCAGTGAAGTCCTGATGAAGGAAGTGAAAAACATGAAAGGGAAAGATGTTGACTATTTCCGTACAGGGATGAAACGCCATTTCGCTGAAAGTGCCAAGTACATATCAGAAAGTCTCAAACAGAATGAAGCTTCTCATCATGACGATGTGTTGTATAATGCAGGTTGTTTGAAGGTTGGAGAGTTCAAAAGCATTTCCTCTGAACCCTAAATAGTAGCTTTAGGTAATACTTTACGTTTTGATGTGGATATGGCTATTCTGTTAGATGAATGGAAACTGCTGAAATTTGAGTCAGAAATACCTGAAGGTGTGCAGACAATTGACAAATATTGGTCCAGTGTTTTTAATTTAAGTCTGCTTCAAACAGTTTGAAATATTCCACTGTGACAAAAGTTGAAAGAAATAATGATTTTTCGATTAAAAAATGGAAGGAAAAATTCTGCGACCTGGATTCGAACCAGGAACCTCGAACTATCATGGCCGACGCCTCTACCAATTGGGCTATCGCAGAATTTTTCTTTCCATTTTTCAATCGAAAAATCATTACCTATGCTTGGAGAGCATCTCCAGTTTATAATCATTATTATTTACTTGTGAAAGATACTTTGCTTGTCTCATGGTAGTGCTTCGATAGAAAGAAGATTTTCTCTTTCTGGACATGTTTTAATAAGTGATAAGGTAAACATGAGTGAAAGTGGTTTAAATGCAAGATTGAACATTTTATTTGGCATGAAATTGTGCAAACATCAAGCATACCTGCTTCCTATTACAAATAAACTTCTAGTGTTGGCTAGAAATGCAAACCTAAGCTACAAACACTACTTAGAAGAAAAAAAATAACGAACAGATGCTGAAGGAAACTGAAGGAAGACGAGCACTAGAAAAAAAAGCAGAAACTTTAAAAAAAAAACTGCTGCTGATCTGAATAAAGTATCCAAGGATTTATTGCAGAAAAATAAGGAAAGGGAAGTTCAAGGAAAAGCTGACGATCAACTGGTTGAAGAAGCCACAAAGCATCTTGAAGAAGGAATTCAACGCAAGGATTATGGAAAATCATTCTAGCCCAAGGTATGCTAGCTGGAGTTAAAAGAATTAGATGTACTGAAGCTGAAAAATCAGGTCAAGTGGCTGCAATTTCAGAAGACATTAAAAGAAAAACAACTAAAGTATCATCCCACTTTAAGAAAATGTAAATTGTTTTTTATAATTATCAAGCTTTCAGATATTAAAATAATGCCGTGATGTAAAGGCTGTTGATATTTGATTTGTAATTTAAATATTACAGCTATTTGTGAAATGAAGAGTGAAATAAAATAAAATTGTAAATGAAAAGAAAGCCATACCCCATCCAAGTGATTATTTGAAAAAGTTATTTTCTTACTTTAAAAAATCATTACTTGATTAAAAAATTATTCTCAAATATTTTCACAAAAGATTTAATTATCATTTTAATTAATTTGTAATTTAAAACTAATCCTGGTTGCCTTTCCCCTGCCGCTGTTCCTTTCTGCTCCTTCAATGTAGTATCCTCTCTTTTTTTCATCAAGTGACCTTATGTCTTATTATGCTTTCTTTTTCAAATAATCTCTCATCCGGCTCATTTGGTAGGGGTTTATGTTAAAAAAAATTTTTGTTTTCTCAGATTTTGTTTGCGCTGTTAGTCCCTTAAAGTTCATTGGATCCCTTTTTTTAATGTTAGTCCATTAAGTCCCTATTTATTTTCATACATCTGGTAAATACACGGTATATACATGCTAATTAATAAATGACTGCGCCTTTTGTTTAATAATATGACTGATGATTGTTTTGGTGATCTTTTGCCATTTCAATTGTTTAAAAGCAATGACGACTACAAAAAGAGATGTTTATAATACGTAAAATAAAAATGGGGATGTTTTAAAATGAAAGTTTTCAGGTATTTTAAAATTAGAAAATATGCTGTGTCTGGTTATTCGTTGTATTTTAATTTGTAAATTCTAATCTTTTCATATTTGTTTGTACTTTCTTCATTGCATCTGAATATATTATTGGACAATTCACTGGTTCTGTAAGCTGTGTTCAAATCTTTATTTTTTTAAATTTTTTAATAATTTATTAGCCTTCAGCCTTAAGTGTGCATGTAAATGCAGCGCAAGTTTTGAGGACTGTGTCATATTTGAGGGATATTTGTTTATTCTTGATTAATTTTCTCACAATATTATCAACTGTTGTTGATTATATCGATTTGCTCAGATAAATTCTTATTGTTGTTTACTTCTCTCGTATTAGGAAATCATGTAAAGGGTCATTTGGAGCTCAATAAACATAATATTGAAAGGCTATTTATTTTTGGAATACAAGATATTTGGAGTTAAGGTTTGTTTAGGTAAGATAGAATGGTTTAGTAAGGTTTGATTAGGTTATGTTATGTCAGATTAGGTTTGGTTTGTTTCCGTTAGGTTACGTAAGGTTAAGTTTGTTTTGTTTCGATTTGGTTATATTTTTTCACTTTTATTTTTCACTCCTCTCTTTCTTGATCATGATGTAGGGGATAATTTGGAGCTTGATTAAAATAATATTGAAAGACTATTTTTGGGATACACGATGTTTGGAGATCAGGATATTTGTTTAGGTTAACTAACCATAGGATAGTTTAGTAAGGTTTTGTTAGGTTATGTTAGGTCAGGTTAAGTTCGGTTAGGTTTTGCTTGTTTCGGTTAGGTTACGTTAGGTTAGGTTGTCCAATAATTTGTTCCCCAAAATGCAGAAACCTTTTGATATTATTTTATGTGTAAAAAATTATGCCTTTATATGATGATCAAAAAGAGGTGGAAAAATAATGAAAGAAATTGTTCGAGAAAATGTACATAATCTAATAATGGTTGATTAAGAGAAATTTAATTGAAAATGGTCACATTCCATCAAATATGAAAATGTACAGAAAATTTAGGCTACATTTACAAATCGTGGCCCATATATCATCAATTAACAAAATGATCTGAAAATTTAAATGATAACATTACAAAACCAATAATTCTTGCTGTAACATATTTACATGCATTAAACATAATGGAACCAAATATGTAAAAAGTGGAATTTTCAAATGAAGATGGACGATGTTTAATAATTTTTATTCAAGGATGAACTTCCATGAGAAATCAAACGTGTGTCTAAAGATCATGTAAATTCTTATAAATATGATAATTGGAATTCAGGTTTTGGCAGTCTTTTTATTACAGGTGGACATGCATTGTTTCAGAAATCGCCCCCCCTTTATCTTTAAATCTTACAATAACTTCACTAAGAAATTTAAAGTAAAAAAGAAAAATCTGTTTATTCTTAAATTGTGATCTTGTCATTGAAAACCTGAAAATCTTTACTTGAATGTTTCTTTGCACTATCTTTGTTAAAATAAAATTTGTTAGAAACATATTCATTGTTATTTTCCCTTGTATGAACATCATTTCTCGTAAATCGTCATCGGTCGTAGACTTTTGGGGCGCCAGTGAGATATTAACTGATTTTTAATTCTTTCTAATTCTTTCTCTATTGTTATACATAATTGAAATACATGGTGAGATGGTAACTTTCTCTCCAACATTAATTGGCATTTAAGTCTAATGTATACTAAATATCCTAATAGTAATTCGACATACAACCACTACATTAAAAGAAAAATTGTTAGTATTCATGTATATTTACCTTTTAATATACATGAAGGGTTACTATTTTATTATTAATGTAAATAGGACATAAATTCCACTGTTTAGGTGAACAAGGTACTGCTCTTACCCAGCCTAGATGAAAAGGTAGATGTTGAAGCTTCCATGCCAGCGTGGCTTAATTAGTTTGAGCATTATTGCTATTAATGAAAATCCTGGTTCTCACCCATGATGTGGAATATTTTCTTATTTTCATTTATACTTAACGACATAAGAGGTAAGGCATATAAATAAAAAAAAAAGGTTCTCATTGCCAATTCATAATTTTATTTTATTTTACCATTGTATTACGCAAAATGTTTGTGTAATTCACTTAAAAATATTGATATCTAATAGATAATCCAAGCATGGGTTATTCGAAAAATCCATTAATAATTGTAATCTCCTTCTACCACCTTACCAGTTTTCCTTTGGTAATAAAAAAGAAAAATACCGACAGAATTGTACTGATAATGATCTTTATAAAACGTTTACTGTTACCTCTCAACAAAGAATACGGGTGGATGAGGCAAAGAATGGACATGCAACGAATGAAAGTATTGTTGGAAGAATGAAAAATCTTGGAAGTTGACAGTTACTAAGTTGCTGTCTGATGGGAGGAGTTACCGCTTCCACAATTTCGACGGAAAATTACTTTGTCAGAGATGATCCGATTGTCAAATAACCCCACCGCCCTACATCATTGGAAACTTCAGAATGTGGACTCGAACAGTGTCGTCAAACCTAATTATGATGGATGCCTCAATGCTGGTTGCAGAATGACCAGGAACAATATCTGAGAGTGATTGAAGATAAGGGTAGGAAAAAATCCTCAAATATAGTTGCCGCCAAAAGAAAATTCATCGAATAGTTTGCTCGAACCTTGCAGAACATGTACGACCGGAAAAGATGGGTAGTGTGGAAATCGTGAACTTCCAGTTACTATCATTCCTTTTCCTTTCCTCAGTGAGAATGACGCGAGTGAATGTGAAATTTACCTGCAAGCAGACACCATTTTGTCCTATTACCAGGTGGTTATTTAACATTCATCTCATGTTACCAATGTGGGCAGATTCTCAATTTGGATCAATTTTACTTGTGGGATGGGGTATATCTAATAAGCCACATCCAATATTGTTATGTTTTTGCGTGATTACCACGTCAGCAGATGAAAATATTTGTGAAACTGGGCTTTTGGATTTTAAGTGGGTGTTTACTCATTCTGGATTAGTTTTACCTGCGGGATGGGGTAAAAGTAATTAGCAACAGTTAGTATTGTCATGTGTTTGCATAATCAGCACGTCTACAGAAGAATATATTTATCAAAATAATGGGTTTTTAGATTTAGGTGGGCATCTTCTCATTCTGGATCAATATTATTTGCGGGATGGGGTATATGATATTAGCAACATCCAGTATTGTCATGTGTTTGCTGATTAGCATGTCATCAGAAGAAAATATCTATGAACATGGGTTTTTAGATTTTAAGTGAACATATTCTCATTCTAGATCAATTTTACTTGTGGGAT
>JAHWFO010011512.1:0-15130 GCA_023313115.1 Rhysida immarginata
GCCTGAGGAATATTTGCCATCACCTGCCTAATTCTTTTTTTCCGTTCATTAATGCTTGCAGGGCATGTCTCGAAGACCGTGTGCTTAACACAGCCCCATAAGAAAAAGTCAAGTGAGGAACGATCCGGGGATCGAGGCGGCCACTCAATGCTCCCCCTTCTGCCAATCCAGTGGTCAGGAAATACTTCGTCCTGATACTGATGTACAGAGACGGCGTAATGGGGAGGAGCCCCATCCTGTTGGAACCAGATGTCGTTTTCACCTGCTGCCTCAGCAACAGCAGGACCAACCTCGTCCTCAGCGTCTTTAATCGTTACTAAAATTCTTTCAGTAAATGGTGGAGGCCACATTCAACATGTAACTAATTTTAGTAATAATTAAAGATTTGTTAATCTGTGTCTTCGTGTCTAATTTCGTATACGAATATTGCATAGAGCGCCATTCCATGCTGGTGGTGACCTTTTGAACTAATTTTTTTTTTTTTGGTGGGTATGAACTTCCCATGCCCTCTTGTATAATATTACCAAGTATTATAGCTTTTGGTCCAGTAGTTTTAATTTTATGGCCATGTCAAAATGGAACTTTAATTATAAAGACCCTGTATATATTCTTCTCAAATTTTTAAATAAATATCTATATATGTGAGTATTTATTTATTTATTTATTTATATATTTATTTATTTACTTACTAAAATGTATCTTAAAATGATCCTATATTCGGTAATTTACTCTTAGCAAATCCTTTTTTAAAAGTCAAGAAAACAAACCGAGTGGTCAAAAGTCATGAGAAGGCACTGGACATGATGTTAATAGTGAGTCACTCCTCCACGAGCCCTCAAAACCGCAGTAAACTTGTCGAGGCATGGACTCTACGAGATATTGGAATTGTTCTGGAGAGATACTTGACCCACGCATAACTGAACGCAGCTCATAACTGACCATAACTGAGCCACATTCTAGCTTGGCACAACCTTGTTGACACGCAGAATCCATAGCTTCATGGCGCATACGCCACACTCTCATGCATCCGTCAGCTTGATACAATTGAAACCAGGATTCATCTGACCATGCTACATGCTGCCACTGTTCATTGCCCAGTGACAATTTCACAGGCCCATGCCAGCCGTTGAGAACTTTTCGAGGTATCAGCAAAGGGAAATGAGTCAGTCGTTAGCTCTGAAGCTATGCGGTGTGACGTTCCAGTTAAATGCAAGTCACGTGTGTCCGACGAAAAGGGGGTCGGAAATTTTACATTCTAATGTATCTTCTGTGTTCGTAATATTGGTTATTGTTGGAGGGATGCTTAGTTTGTATAGTAATTATGTGCGTGTTTGTTATTGTTGGTGTTATAAAAGTATTTGTAGAGGAAAGTGATTGTTTTGAAATTAATTGTTGAGAGCTCTGTGTTGGCAATCGTAAACAACCCTATGTTGGAGCTGCGATTGTTAGCAGTTTTTCTCAAAAGATCACCTCAGCTTCCAACGGGATTGTTGCGATCGGTTTCGGAGAAATTTCGTGGCATCATTATGCGTGTGTTTTGTTTGTTATTATTATTCTTTTTTTTTTTTGAAAGAATTCCTTGAAGGGTACAGACATACCGCGTATACGATCTGTACTTTTCAAACCTCATGTTCCGAATTCTAAGGCCATGAGGGAGACAGTGCGAACTGTATTTACGAGATGTATTACTCTATGAATTTGTTTATCTTGTTTTGTTTTATAATTCATATCGTCTTATTACGATGTTTTGATGAATGCTACTGACAAGACAACCGGTATCCCCGATCTTCAGAGATAAATATTTTGATTGGAGAAAGCGACGCTGATGCCCGCCATGATACGGAATTTAGAATTTTCAGAGTCTGAGACGCGGCTGCTCACAAGAGTGTCCAAGGATGGTAAACATATAGATTGTAGCGTATCGGTTTTTTTTCAGATCAATGTGTGACTAATTTAAGATTTCGAGACTTTACTCCTTTATAATACCGATTTTTTTTTTGCGGCTAAAGGGACCAGTTCTTATTGCATTCATATCTTATGAACTAAAACATAGTAAGTGTTTAATTTAGCTATGGCTTGGACGTTTTTTGCCTGTCTTGAAGTTTTTGAACAACAATCGGTAGATAGAATCTAAAAATTTTTTCACTTTCCTTTGAGTGTTGATTCTTTTGGTTTAAAACAGATAGTAAAATGTATAGAAATTGTCTTTTCGTTCTTATCGTGGTTACGATTTAGAGAATTTGAGATTTTAATGAGGAGAAAGCATGAATCGTCAGATTCAATATTTATTTGTAAGAATAATTATAAATTTTTTGAAATATTCTGAAAATATTTTTATCTTTATTGGTTTAATTTTTTTTTCTTTAAGAACATGTAGCTAATCAGATTGTTTGAATTGCGCACTACGTTTTCTTTTTCCTCTACACTTTTGCGTGCGATTGTTGATATTTAAATAGCCCTTTGTTATCTGGGGTTAGTCTTTTAGAGCGTCGCGTTATTTTTTTTCTCGGAGCGCGAGTCTACGTGTCTCGTGTCCTGGTGATTTAAAATTTTTTTTTTCTGAAAAATATAATTTTTTGGTCAGTCACTTTCTTCTTCTGGTCGGAGTTGAGTGAGTGCTCTCTTCTTGGCCTCATTGCCGACTTGCGGAAAATTTATTACTCTCCTCATGGTCTTACCGATCAGGTCTTCAAAGTCAATAGTCAAGAATTAGTTTTTCCCATTGCAACTATAGCACATAGCCATGATTAGTCATTGTCTTCTACTCTTATACTCATGGTTTCCTGGATTCTGCCACGGTCAATGTGTGGGTTAACTTAATTGGACATGATGTAGTCTTCCTTATGGTTGTCTGTAGATACAGTACTTTCCTTTGCTCATCCGGGCTCTTTCAAAGACGAGAGACGCGACGTCAAGAAAATGCAACGCCGAGAAAGAGAAAGGCTGAATATAAGAGAACAAAGAACTTTTCCGACCAGCCTATTGTGAGTTGTTTATGTTATTTCATCACAGTATCTGTTATTCATTCCTTTCCATCCTTAGGATGAATTTGTCGTCTTGGGTTTTCCCCTATGAAGACTTCGGCATAGACTTATGTTCACCGCAGAAGAGCCGGGTTTTCTCCTCTTCACGGTGATGTCTTCGATCCGCATTTGCCTTTTGAGCTGGGTTTTCTCCTCACCGCCAGTGCCGATCGGGGGCGTTTAGCCTATTGCCGACTACCAGTTATTGACCAAGACAACTCATCATATTCTCCACCGTCGCAACCCATTTTGGTCAACGGATCTTCTTGTAGAAGCGTTCAGTTAGCGTTGCCCTCGAACCGATCGACTCTCACCAGACCCTTTAAGAATCCAGAAATTTCGAGCCATGTGTTGTCCATGCTAGTTTCCATCGCAGGTTCCATCTACCTATCGAATTCAAAGCCAATTTTTAATATTTTCGGACTCTAGTTTTAAATTGCTCTTGTGTCCTTGCTATTATTTTTTTTTAATGTTTTTTTTTTGTTAATCTAATCAGATAGCTCTATTTAATCTTTAATTTTCTTTTATTTTTTTTATTTTATTTATTTTATTTATACTTTCGTTTTTTGCTTTTCCAGGACCTCGTTCTTGTTTGAGTCTTTGTTCTTCCCTCCAGTGCTGTCCACAACCCTTTGTTCGTTTACTTTTCGTTCGTCACCTTCGTCCCAATAATCCACTTTGTCTTTTAAGCTTCTCACGTAATTTATTATTAGTCATTGTGGTTTTTTTTCACCTTTTAGATATCGTTTATTGGAGGTTCCTGTTTTTTTTTTTATTTTTCTTTCACTTATAGCATTTTTTTTGAATATCCATTTGTAATTTTGTTTGCTTCTTTTACTATTTTTGTCTTATCTTGTCAAATTTAATTTTTTTTATTTCCAATTACTTATGTCTTTGCTCAGAGTCCCGTTTACCTAGCTAGAGCCGCGCTTCCGTTCATCTACTAGCTCCTCTGGTTGGTCCACGGTTACGAGTTCTACCCCTTGCTTGTAAAGCTGTCGACCGCTCTCATTTTCTTTGGTCATCAATCAGCCTGCTGCCGATGCGAAGTGAGCTTTGTCCAGTGGCAACTCTCTCCGAGGCGGTCAAGTTTCTCGAGCCTGCAACGGACCTCCTGATTCCCTGGACCAATTAATTTTTGTTTTTCAGTGCCATCTTTCGGGACCATTTGTTTTCGTTGAGCATCGCTTTCTTTATTTATCAAAAAAAAAAGATGTAATAAAGAAAAATATTTGGAACTTTGTTGGTTTCTTTACGCCCATTCTTTTGATTAAGTTCAAAAGGTAACTCGGTTAACTAAAGGGATTTGTTTATGTTTTTTTTCTTACTTAAAGAATCGTACCCCGATACTTTAAGTTGGGTCTCTTTTATTTACGATTTTAATTTTTAGGTCAAAGTTTTCGTATTCCGCGTTGCTCTTATTTGATTGAGTATTCAGAAGGAGTTACTTTCCTTAATTTCGAGACGTATAATTTTTGAAGTATATGGTATTTTAACTAGCTTAACAAAGGGAATAAGTGAGGGGGCCTTTTTATGTTTGGCTGAACGTGTGGGTAATTGCAGTGCCAATTATTAGCACGTTACAATATGTATATATTGTTGCGTACCTCTACGCCCTCTACTGTATTAAAAATTTTTTTTTTTTCCAGACTTCGACTTTTGCAGCTCTCACGTCTATCGGTGTAGGTAATCCACTATGTTCACCTTTCGCTTTACTATTTTTTTTTTATAAACGGAGGTTACCGTATTCCCCCTCCGCGTTTTTTTTTTATAAAGGGATTACTCGACGCGTTCGGATAGCGTCAATTTTACAGGTTAATGATAATTTTCGCCTGGGAAATTAAAGATGTCAATTTTTTCTTCGCGTCATTTCTCTTTTTCTTGGGTTATATTTTGATTACCGTTATAAGGCGAGTTTCCCCATGTCTTTTGACTTCTATTGGGATGTCGCTCGTCTTAGGTTGTTATTCCCATAGAAAATTTTACTTTGATCGCTTGAGGATCTTTTGACTATATTAATTTTTCCGTCATGGCTTTTAGTAAAGCGTTTGGAATTCTTATGTTTACCTATTTCCGTTTATTAGATTAATTTCGTGCGTGAGCTCAATGTCTTATCTCTTGTCGTCTTTTAATAATGACGCGTTTTTTTTAAAATGATATCTCCCGTTTTGCTTTTCCAAACCTGATTATTTAATATTCTTCTCTCTCTTTTCCGTACCTTATTCATGTTTTCCTTAGAACGCGTTTTCAGGAACTTTAGATTTTGAGAAACCTTTGTTCCTTTTTCAGTATAGTTTTTTCGTGATTTAAAAAAATTTAATTTCTAGAAGAAATTTTAAATTTTATTTTTTACGATTTTTTCGTTAATTATCTTTTCTTCCCCTGAGGTTTGTCGTCTCCGCTATTGTTAACAGTTTCACGTTTTCTTTGTTGCCATTGTTCAGTCGTCGTTATATTAAATAGCTCGTTTTCTTGGAGCAAACTTATCTTTTACTTTCCAAGAACTCGGAAATTCTATCACGCGGTACGTGATATTTTTAAATATTTTTGTTTATTCTAGTAGGTTTGCTGTTAACTAAAAATGTTTAGTTCAGGCAGTTTCAGCTCGGTCTCGGAATCGACCACATCAGCTCCTCTCCCATCTCTGGGATATTGAGATGGTTTTTCTGTCATCTGGTGTTAGTGACTTTTATAGTGCAATCTTGAGTTAAGATTTTATCAAACCACATCTGAGAAGCCTATAAGCTTTCTTTTTTTTTAATTATGTGCGGTTCTCCGACATGAAGACGATCGTCACGGTTTTGGAACTTTGTTTTTTTTCGCCGATGTAGCGTTCGGCTAATCAACAGGCGTTCTTCAATTCGCCTTCCTTCTTTAGTTTGTTGGAATTTAATAATGTTTATTCTCGTCGAAGATTAGATGTGGTTCCCTTCGTCCTTTGGCTGTCTCCGTCTTACTGATGACATAGGAATGATGTCTTAGTTCGTCGATCGACTTGGAGTTGAACTAGAATCTTCACAATGCAACGTGCTTAAGCACAACTGGCAACTAATCCATTCAGATGATTTTTTTTTTTGACTTTTGTGTTCAGATTTCGATGATTTAGAGAATCGACTCGTTCTTTTTGAACTTCTTTTGATTATTATTTTTTGTTATTTTACTTTCATCATGATTTTATTAAATCTGTTTAATGGAAAGTTTTTTTTAATTTATTTTATTCCTTGATGATATATTGTTAATTTTTTGTTTTGTTTTTCAGGACCTCGACCATGTTATTCCCGTCTTGCCCGATCGCCACCTCTCATGTCGTGTGTCTACCCTTTGGTCTGTCTTCCCTTTCCCGTATTTATTCCTCTTAGTGTTATCCCGTTGTTACTACACTAGCTTTATTTTGTTATCCGTCCTTCGGAATCCTTGTGGAAGAGGTCTAATGGTTTGTTAATTATAATCTTAAGCTCTACTTTCCTCTTATGTAGAGTTGTGTATTAGAACATCATATATTGTTTATTTGTTTTCTAGTATCTCTTAAGAATTTATGAAAACTTATTTTTTTTTTTTTTATTTCCAATAGTTGCTTACTTTTTGCTGTCAGTTTCTCTTTTTATTTTTGCAGTACAAGCTTAACACCTCAACCATCTATTTGTATGATCCTCAACCCTTTCCGTGCTTTACTTTTCGGTTTCCACGGTATCTTCCAGCTACTTCTTCCAGCATTTTCGGAATTTGGACTACTCCCGATATAGATTAGATGTATTTTCAACTTCTGAGACTTTTCCAGTTTTTCCGTTAGACGGTTTCCGATCTTGGGTTGTTATCTGCTGTCTGCTTCATCTAATTATTTTTCTGTCAGCAATAAAGAAAATATTTATATGGATTTCTCTAGTTTTTCTTTCCTGAAACGTTTTCTGGGGCTTTCAAATTATTAACTCTTGTGGTCTGGGGTTATCGCTATTTTTACCTTATTAACTTTCCTTTTAATCCTTATTTTTCTTGACGGGTTAGTTTTAATTAATTTTTATTATCTTTTTGGGTTTCGCTGATTATTGAGTCTTGTGTGTTTTCTTAAGGGAAAGTCGGGTTTTTCTCTTATTCCCACTGGAGCTCAACGTGACGGTAAACGCGACCCTGTTTACTAGCACGTTACAATATGTGAGTGACTTTTGCTTTATTATCCACACATGGCGACAGACAGCTTTTCCGAACAATTAAAGTTATTCTATTACCAGCAGTGTCATTTGTCCTCCCGTATATGGCATTGACTGTACTTAACTAGTGTCGGCGCAGCAATCGCTCGTGTGGGAGTGCGTCATTACTCACATGAACAGTTTTTTTTTAAAAAGCCACCTTGTAACCGAAAATGAGAATGACATACCGTTCTATGTCAACTGTATAATTAATTAATTCTTAAGTAGACTAGTCAAGCACCTTGCCCGGGTTAGTAGATGCCCAGCGTTTATTCTGGAGTCCTGGTGAACAGTGGAGCAAGGTAGTAGAGTTCATTATTAAGCATATACTTACAAGCGTGGTTTGAACGCATACGAGTATTGCGAGAACTCGAGGCTCGCCAGTGGCTGACATATCAGCAAACACCCGTATTCACCAAGAGGAGTTCCTGTACCTCCCCTCTGGCTGCCACTAAAAGGAGGTGCCGAGCATATTCTTGCGTTAATGTTTTGTTAGGAATACTTGTTCCAGGTATATGGGGTGCTCGCAGCTGATACTTCAGCTGAGCCAATATTCTGATGCTCACTTCAAATGCTAGGGATTGACCCCGCCAAGCTGGCTCTAACAATACTAACGGGCAAATGTGCCGGTACTTGCGTTCTAGTGAGCACAGCTCTGAGTAAGGTATTGATGGATTTATGTAATTAGGTAATGACTGATAGCGGCCCTTAGTCATAGCAACAGAAAATGATTATAAGTATCCTATGTAAATTGAATATTGTACAAAATAAGGCTAAGTAAAATGTCGTGTTATGAACATAATTATCGCAGTGTCGGGTCGTCTATCGTATGTTTTGTCCCGAACCCTTAGCGACTCTCATCTCCTCACTGATTGCATTTGCTTGAGTGATAATAATACCTATTGTGGGGGCGGGGGTTTGCCACACTGGCGCCCGAACAGGGACCAAATGTCTGGAATTTCAGGATTTTCGAGGCTCTCCTGGCACTGCGATGTTATTGTCCTAATTGTTACGTTTGAAGGATCTGGAGTCGAGTGTTGATTAAGAGATATAAGAGAGACTGTGAGAAGGGTATGATAGAGGGGTACATGAACAATTGTGTGGTGGTAGTTAGTGTAGTATTTGTGTTTACTTCTGTTTGAATATGGGAACACAGGGTGAGGTGGCGTTAATTCATGACGGGTGCATGGAGCGCTTTGTAAGGATGGAGAGCGCTAATCGAGAATTTAACTGGGTTAGTGACTAAAATGCTTCTGACGGGGGACCATGTACGGGAAGTGAATGTGAGTGGGGTTGGGATAGATAGCAGGTCGGTCTTCTCAAATGTGGGACAGGCAGACTCTGAAGGATCTATGGAGGCTGACTCCGAATGGGTTATGCTTCGTGTACCTGGGAGAGGGGCCAACAATATGAGGTGGAAGGGGCCATTCAGGGTATTATCATCGGATGAGTCAGGCTGGGTTAAGCTAGAGGGCCTTCGTTTTGGCGACACGAAATGGGTTAGGGCGTAAAAAGCATGGAAGCCCTGGCGAACTAGAAAACCTAGACATAAAAATGAGATACAGGAAGGTAATAAGAGTAACGTTTGCGTCACCTGAGGGTCCATGGTATGCCCAACCTGCAAGCGAGGACTGGAAGGTGGTCCAGTCCGGAATGTTGGCGAACGGATGCGCACTTGGGAGCTCGGAAATAATGGAAGCTGCATATCCCAATGCAGAAACCATGCTGGACACCTTCCAGCAAATTCCTTTGATGGGGGCATATCATGAGGAGGTCTCCATGTATATGGGACCCGAAGAAATGATAATGCCCGATGAGGGGATGGTGACTGATGGAAATAAGTATGAAGACTTGATGTGTGATGATACATTGGAGGAGGGGTCAAATACAGGAATTGGATGTGCAGGCACATGGGGTCAAGGGGCAGCACAGCTGTCGCAAACCTTGTTCGACACGCAGGAGGTTGTCATGGATCACGAGGTAGGAGTGGGCACTGAGGGAACTGTAGACCGTCTAGTTGTCAATTCATGGGAGGATTTACCCATGGAGGAAGAAGAAAGAAAGGATGATGAGGAGGTTTGCCTCACTTATGAAGTTATAGCTACCCAGAGGGGAGGGGAACCGGAAATCGAACCTGAAAAGGGTCAGGCAGTTAGCGTGAATGATGGCACGGGTGTTACCCACCTTTAACAGTAGAGGATCATCATTTTGGACCAGTGCAAGGGGGAACTAGCAAGCACTGTAACGAACGTATAGGTAGCTCGACGAAAAAGAGAGGAAGCTGTTCTGCTCTGAAAAACGGAATGGTGGTCTACCAATCCAAAATGAATTGTACAGTGCTGGCTCTGGAGGGCACTGAGCTAGGAACTGCTGTGAACGACGAGGTAGAGGTGCAGGAGAATGCAGCGTGTGAGGAGCGCGGGAATGGCAAAGTGAAACGGAAATTGTGGAGAAACGGGTATTGGAGAAGAAAATGAAGATTCGGGGTGCGTGAGACACCGTACAAAAAACAAAAAGAAGGAAGAAGAGGTAGTAGATCAGGGGAGTTATGATAAAAGAAAATCAGGGTCTCTGATAGGAATGCATGAAGTGTTGGCAGCATGTGGAACGGGCCTGCAGCCCCGTGAATGGGCAGCGGCGGTGGCCCTAGCCCGGGAATTCACCAACTGTTAGTGGGTGGTAAGTTATCGTGCGTAGCGGTGTCTAATTAGCAGGATTTGTGATATGAGTTTTGTAGTGGTGTGATGGAAAGAAATTAAGATTAAGATGTTTAGTGGATATTTGATATGATGTTAATGATTATTGAGCAAGTTGGATATGGTTAATTTGGGGTATGTATGAGATACTGAATTGATGGATAAGTGAAGTGTTAATGAAGGGATAATGGCTGATGTTTCATCGTGGGGTAATTAGAATTATATAAACGTAAAAGTAGGAAGCTTCAAAAAGCGGTGACTTTTAAAAGGGGGTAGTGTAATGGTTGTAGTTGCGGGAAGGAGAGGTGTGGGTAATGGTTTCTTAGTGTTGAGGGTTTAGGGAGGTGTTAGAGATTCGCGCGTGCAAATGTAGAAAGGGAAATATAGTTTTGTTTGGTTGTTAATCGTTATGCAAGGTAGCCGTGTTATTTTGTTTGAGGTTATGGAAGAGGTGAGACGGGATTTTGCGAATTGGAGTGGTAGATTATTTGGGACAATGGTATGTATATTGGATTTTTTTTTTTCGTGTTGTTTGTTTGTTAATCAATATTAGCCTGGAAAAGGAGTATGTAAAATATGGTGATTGAATTATGTTTGATTTTAGTTGTGGTATGTTAGTGTTATAATGGTACGCGAGTCTGGTGTTGTTTTGCTGGTAGTATAGTAGATAAATTATGAACCTTTTTTTTTGTACGGAGTGTACTTGGTTGTTATAATTTTGTTGTAGTTTAAGATTTTTCTCGAACTTAATCCGGTAAGATATGTTCGAGGTTTTTCGTCGGGCGTATGTGACGTCCCAGTTAAATTTAAGTCACGTGTGTCCGGCAAAAAGGGGGGGGGTGTTTTCGGGAATTTTACATGCTAATGTATCTTCTGTTTTCGTAATGTTGGTTATTGTTGGAGGGATGCTTAGTTCGTATAGTAATTATGTGCGTGTTCGTTATTGTTGGTGTTATAAAAGTATTTGTGCAGGAAAGTGTTTTTGAAATTAATTGTTGAGAGCTCTGTGTTGGCGATCGTAAACAACCCTCTGTTGGAGCTGCGATTGTTATCAGTTTTTCTCAAAAGATCGCCTCAGCTTCCAACAGGGGATTGTTGCGATCGGTATCGGAGAAATTTCGTGGCATCATTATGCGCGTTTTGTTGGTTATTATTATTCTTTTTTTTTTTGAAAGAATTCCTTAAAGGGTACAGACATACCGCGTATACGATCCATGCTTTTCGAACCTCATGTTCCGAATTCTAAGGCCATGAGGGAGAGAGTGCGAACTGTATTTAAGAGATGTATTACTCTATGAATTTGTTTATCTTGCTTTGTTTTAAAATTCATATCGTCGTCTTATTACGATGTTTTGCCGAACACTACTGATGAGACAACTAGTATCCCCGATCTTCAGAGATAAGCATTTTGATTGGAGAAAGCAACGCTGATGCCTGCCATGATACGGAATTTGGAATTTTCAGAGTCTGAGACGTGGCTGTTCACAAGAGTCCAAGGGTGATAAACATATACTGTATAGATCAGAACTGGATTGGTGAGTGAGTTTTGCTTTATTATCCACACACGGCGATGGACAGCTTTTCCGAACAATTAAAGTTATTCTATGACCAGCAGTGTCATCTGTCCTCCCACCTATGGCATTGACTGTATCTAACTACTGTAGGCACTGCAATCGCTCGCTTGGGAGTGCGTCGTCACTCACATGAACAGTTTTTTTTTTTAAAAAGCCACCTTGTAACCGAAAATGAGAATGACATACCGTTCTATGTCAACTGTATAATTAATCAATTCTTAAGTAGACTAGTCAAGCACCTTATTCGGGTTAGAAGATGCCCAGGGAGTCCCGGTGAACAGTGGAGCAAGGTAGTCGAGTTCATTATTAAGCATATACCTACAAGCGTGGTTTGAACGCGTATGAGTATTGCGGGAACTTGAGGCTCGCCAGCGGCTGAAGTATCAGCAACCACCCGTATTCACCAAGAGGGGTTCCTGTACCTTCCCCCTGGCTGCCACTAAAAGGAGGTGCCGAGCGTGTTCTTGCGTTAATGTTTTGTTAGGAATACTTGTTCCAGGTATATGGGGTGCTCGCAGCTGATACCTCAGCTGAGCCAATATTCTGATGCTCATTTCAAATGATAGGGATTGACCCCGCCGAGCTGGCTCTAACAGTAATAGCAGGCAGGTGTGCCGGTACTTGCGTTCTGGTGAGCACGGCTCTGAGTTAGGTTTTGATGTATTTATGTAATTAGGTAATGACTGATAGGGGCCCTTAGTCATAGCAACAGAAAATGATTATAAGTATCCTATGTAAACTGAATATTGTACAAAATAAGGCTAAAGAAAATGTTGTGTTATGAACATAATTATCGCAGTGTCGGATCGTCTATCGTATGTTTTGTCCCGAACCCTTAGCGACTCTCGTCCCCTCACTGATTGCATTTGCTTGAGTGATGATAATACCTATTGTGGGGGCGGTAAGGAAGAAATGGCAAAGCGTTATTCTCTTGAGATATTAAAGACGGCATTAACGATTAAGATTAACGAAGGCATTTTGAGGGTAAAGTCAATTACAACACAGTTTCTCCAAAATGTTCCTACTTGAGAAAGATTCGCCTTCGGTACAGACCGAGGAATATCGTTTCTCGATTCCCTTGAGGTAAGAGGTTATCCGGGTTTTTTTTCTTTTTTTTCTAGTCAGTATTTTGTCATCTAATATGTTTATTTTTCATTTCTTAATGGCTAGGGTTTCCTCCTCTTTCATGCGTTTATGGGGCTAACCGGTTAGGTAAATAATTTAAGTAAGTTTTCTTTCTTTGTCATCTTTTTCCTTTTTATTTTTCTTCCAGCTTATCATTATCGGGAAATAAAGCAATCTTTCTTTTTGATAATCTTTCTTTTCCTTAAAGTTAATTGTTCGATCAGCAATAACGGGGCCCCCAGAAAGGAATAGGAAATTCTAGCTTACTTTCTCAGTCTTCATACGTCTCTAGGGCCTCTGATTCCGACGACTTGCATGTCCAGAAATAACGGAAGTGATTGTGTTTCCAATGAACTCCGGCAGGTGTCTCCACATGTTGCGCTTTCTCGCAAACAATGATAGGTTCATGAAATCGTCAACAGAAGTCGCTGTCCTCAATTGAGTTTCTCTCCTTAAGTATTTTCGGTTAGGGAAAAAAAAAATTGCGACGATAAAAGGTAGTATTTGGCTTTGAGCTTCCAATTTATAACTGCATTAAACAAACGTTGGAAACCTTTCCAGCTAATAACTGTTCATCTCTCCAGTGAAGGATTTCATTTTTCGCACAATAAATAGAAAAGTAGCTTATGCGATCGGTTTGTTCAGACTAGGGTTGTGATGTATTTGAAATACTTAGTATTTGAAAGTATTTGAGGGTATTTGATTGTATTTAGTATTTTGTATTTCAAATACAATTTTACTAAGTATTTGATACAGTATTTCCAAATACACTTTCAAAGTATCTTGTATTTCAATTGAAGAATAACTTTCAAGAAATGATGATGAGAAATTTACAGTACTGCAAGCCTCTTGCAAAAGCTGTGCTGGAAGGTCTTGAAAGGAGATACACAGATATGTTTCGTGCCCTCGACTGCAAAGATGATGCAGACATAAGCATGGATATGAAAGAATTGATTATTGGGGCTGTATCCAATCCTTATTTTAAGCTGCGCTGGCTTAAGGATAGCCAAAAAGATCTGCACAAAAATATATTTTTAAATGCTGCTATATACCACTACAAGAGCAGTAAGAACCAGAATCAGGAAGTACCATTTCAAGAGCAAGCGAAGAATGTAAATGAAGATATTTTTTTTACCTTCCCAGATGATGAGTTAGAGAGACCTGGAAGTGCTTCGGAGAACTGTGTTTCCATTGAGTGCCTCTCTTGTTTAGAAAGTCCAGAGAGAACGCTTTCCTGCCTGAATTCTTTCGCAATCGTAAAGCAGTTATTTAAAGAAATTTAATATGCCTCTGCCTTCTTCCGCCCCTGTTGAACGACTGTTCAGCGTGGGTGGGAAGATTTGGACCCGATCGAGAAATCGTCTCTGATGCCAGATTTGAAAAGTTGCTGTTATTGTAGAAAAATTGTAAAAAATCGTAAATAAATTAAAAGTATTTTTTTGTATTTGTAAATACGTATTTAGTATTTTGTATTTGAAATACTTTTAAAAAGTATTTGTCACAACACTAGTTCAGACGTCCATCCGTTTATCTGTGGACACAATTCCAACAAGGCATTGTGTTCAAATGGGGAGAATTGCTAGAAGAGACGAATCAACCTTGCACTGGGGAAAACACGTGCCGAGCACTTCGTTACCGCTCCGCGCGTGCTCTAAACGTTGAGATGGTACGCGTGCAGGATGCACGTAATTGACAATTGTAGAAAGGGGATATCCGTGCCTAAACCAAAAGAAATTCTTTATTCATAGGGAGCTTATTATTTATTACGATAACTTGAAATCGAATTAACTTTTTCACACTCT
This sequence comes from Rhysida immarginata, assembly GCA_023313115.1. Lineage (NCBI taxonomy): Eukaryota > Metazoa > Arthropoda > Chilopoda > Scolopendromorpha > Scolopendridae > Rhysida > Rhysida immarginata. The sequence continues at coordinate 14,405 of JAHWFO010011512.1, forward strand.
GTTTTCACCATTCCATTAATATGAGACAAAGCACAAACAAGTTTGAAGGTGAGATAGCCGGAATAGGTACAATAGCATGTGCTCTAATGGGACTATTATGATACACTCTTAAAAATTTTCCATGACCAGATATGGCTTGTAATATATCTAACAACTCGTAACAACGTATCATGAACGAATATAACGAATACTTAATAATGGCCGAAATTTGTTTACAAGTATATGTTCTAATGATACCATATGTCACCTTTAGAACTTTCAAGGCTAAGATATAGCATGTTATATATCAAACATCCCATAGCGATGTGCCTTGAATAAAAATATAAAGTAATTAATAACTGCTGGAATTGGTTTAGTACTACGTGTTCTAATGGTAACTTAAGGTACCGTTGGAACTTTCCATTATAAGGTATGGCATGTAATATATCAAACAACTCGTAACAACATCTCATGAATGAATATAATGAGTAATTAATGATAGTTGTAATTAGTTTAACAGTATGTATTCTAATGGTACCAAATGGTACTGTTGAAACTTTCAATGCTAAGATATGGCATGTAATATATCAAACAATTCATAACGATGCACCATGAATGAATATAATGAGCAATTAATGATAGCGGAAATGAGTTTAGTTGTACATTTCCTAATCGTACCACATGGTACTGTTGGAACTTACAATGCTAAGATATGGCATGTTATATATCGAACAACTGGTAACGGAG
>JAHWFO010011513.1:0-21857 GCA_023313115.1 Rhysida immarginata
TGTTACTCAGGCTCTAATACAAAGAAATTTTGATTCATCTGAATGTGAATGAACAGCCAAAGTGTACGCATGAAAAAAGTTTAGGATTAATAAACCATTAAATAATGATATAACCATGTACCGAATAGCTAAACTAAACCATTCGCAAAACCATATTTTTCAACTGCCCTATATTAACATTGAAAGTTTCTAATGGATCATAAAGATACCGTCAACCCACGTACCTTTGAATCATTTTGAATTGTCAATAACTTTACGTTGTATTCATCATTAAGATTCAGTCAAATTTGCTTGATACATTACATGCATATTCTTCGCATGGAAACTTCCGATGAACCATTATGGATCCACTAAAAAAGGTGTCATTTATCCTATTCGACTACCATTAATTTAACTTTGTATTCATTCATGACACATCATTCCAAGTTGTTTGATATATACAATGCCATATCTTAGCATTGAAAGTTCCAACGAACCATAATGGTTCCAATAAACTAGGTGCCTTTGATCCTATATCAACTATCAATAATTTGATGTTATATTCATTCATGACACATCATTCCAAGTTGTTTAATACTAGCAAACCCGCGCCCGGCGTTGCCTGGGCTTTTTAAATCATGAAATAAAAATACAGTATAGGTAAATTTAAAAAAACATTTATTTAATGTCAAAAAATTAATGGAAGTTTTTAGACTACACCTAAGTCTTGAGTACTTCCTTATAAACGACATTTAATGTTGTTGCATCTTTACTGCAAATGTATAAATTTCTAGGGTCGCTAACTCTAGAACAGGCAACATACAGTTGGCCATGTGAGAAACAATCTTCTTGCAAATTTACTCCAGCTACTTTCAATGTTTGGCCTTGAGATTTGTTAATTGTTATGGCAAAGCAAAGTTTAACTGGAAATTGAGTGCGTTTGAACTGAAAAGGTAAGTCTGTAGGTATTAAAGGGACTCTTGGAATTAAAACTGTTTCACCAAGACCACTTCCAGTAATAATTGAACCTTCTATCACATTATCTTTTAGTGATTTCACAATTAACCTTGTTCCATTACAAAGTGTTGGAGGATTTAAATTTCTAAGTAACATTATAGGAACACCAATTTTAAGTTGTAATAAATGAAGTGGAAAACCAGAAGGTTGTAATGAGTTTAAAAATTCCACAGGGTAATGTACTGCATTTTCAGTTTGTAAAACTGTGATGATGGAACAATACTGTTTTACATTTCCTTCAACTTTGTTCATTATTTTTAAGTTTATTAGGTTAGCAGAATCGTTACGTGGTGTTAATATAGTCCTCTCTTGGAACCATCCTAAAGACTTGGACTGAATATTAGAAATATCGGGGTAAATCTTTTCAATCAAAGAATCTAGTGATTCGACATAATTGCACAATGAAGAATCAAGTTTTATCCTACCATTTACTTCTGGTTCACTGCCACTACCAATTTTCAACAATTTTGTAGAAAATGCATCTGCCTGTTGATCATTATTTAAAAGGACCCTCATGTTTTTAGTGAGTGAAAGGTGAATAACATGCTCCCCAAAAAAAGACTTTTTTAAGCAAGCATTTACTTCGTCAGCAACTGTACCTTTTGTTATAACTGGTAGAGTTTGACGAAAGTCACCTGTGAATAAAAATGTCAAGCCACCCATTATTTGATTGGAGTTTCTAAGATCTTTCAGAGTGCTATGCAAAGCTTCTACAACAACCTTATTTGCCATAGTAGCTTCATCCCAAACTATCAAGGAAGATTGATGAAGTAATTTTGCAGTAGCACTTTGTTTTTTTATTTGGCAGAAAGGAGTGTCCCCTGGTATAATTGTGAGGGGAAGTTTAAAAGTGGAGTGTGCAGTTCGTCCCCCCAGTAACAATGTTGCTGCTATTCCTGAAGATGCAACGGCAATAGCTATCTTATTGAAACTTCTAATTTTGCATAGTATTAAGTGTGTTAAAAAAGTTTTTCCTGTGCCTCCAGGAGCATCTAAAAAGAATATCTTTCCTTCACCATATTGTACACTTGTAATAACCTTATCGTATGCGAAACGTTCGGTTTCGCTTCGCATGGTTTCTGTTTACACAGCTGTTAGAGGAGAAAAAAGCATGGCAGCCTATCGCAAAAATTGTACGTATTTCATTGAGTTCTTTTGAATTTTTTTGCGTTATATATTTTTTATTTTTTTATTGAATTAGTTTATTGAAATATTAAGTTGTGGAGTTACAGTATAGGTAAATTTTAAAAAACCTTTATTTAATGTCAAAAAATTAATGGAAGTTTTTGGACTACACCTAAGTCTTGAGTACTTCCTTATAAACGACATTTAATGTTGTTGCATCTTTACTGCAAATGTATAAATTTCTAGGATCGCTAACTCTAGAACAGGCAATATACAGTTGGCCATGTGAGAAACAATGTTCTTGCACATTTACTCAGCTATTAAGATGAAGTAGAATTAGCTTATGTTTGTTTGTTTGCTCAAGAGATGGCGCTAAGCGTTTCGATCGCCGATCACCATATGATGAGCAGCCATGTTGACGCATTTTGAGAGCTATTAACGTAAATAATTTAATATAAAACCAATTTTTATGAATTAATACCTAGCCTACAAAGTTTCTACATAAATCCCCTAACAAACAAAACTTGTTTCATAAAAATCGATGTAGTAGTTTTTAAGGTTATCGAGCACATACACCGGGGAAGTGACTTAGATTTATACGAGGCATGTTTTTTAAGTAAGTACCGTTTTGGAATTAAAAAAAGACGTGCAAAGATATCGCAATAATTTTATTTTTACATGAAAGCCTGTACCTTAATCTACTTTTCTACATAATTTCCGAGAATATTGAGGCACTTGTCGTAACGTGGCACCAGTTTTTGAATACCCTCCTCATAAAATTCTGCCGCCTGACTTGTTAACCACTCTATCACAAATGTTTGGACTTCGTTATCGTCTTGAAGACGCTGACCACCCAGGTGTTTCTTCGAGTGCAGGAACAAATGGTAGTGGCTGGGCGCCAGATCAGGGCTGTATGGAGGATGATCTAGAGTTTCCCATTTAAAAGATTTGATGAGATCTTTGGTCCGATTAGCCACATGTGGACGGGCATTGTCATGCAGCAAAACGATACCCTTACTCAACTTGCCACGTCTTTTGTTCTGGATTGCACGACGCAGATTGTTCAATGTCTCACAATAAGACGCTGCATCGATTGTCTCATTACCAGGCAGAAACTGCACTAGCAATACTCCTTTTCTGTCCCAAAAAACTGTGCACATGATTTTCCGGGCAGAAATTGTTTGCTTAAACTTCACTTTTTTGGGTGATGATGAATGTCGCCATTCCATGGATTGTTGTTTCGATTCTGGTGTGATGTAGGCCACCCATGTTTCGTCACCAGTAACAATTTGGTCTAAAAAATCTTCACCTTCATTGTGGTACCGCTCGAGAAAAGTCAATGCACTGCCTAAACGTTGGGTTTTGTGCAAATCCGTCAACATTTTTGGAACCCAACGTGAACACAATTTCCGGTAATTCAAGTTCTCGGTCACAATGCGATACAAAACACTACGAGAATATTGAGGAAAGCAGTCGCACAATGATGAAATTGTAAAGCGTCTGTTTTCTCTCACCTTTTCGTCCACTTTCTGCACCAAATCTTCATTAACGACCGAAGGACGCCCACTCCGTTCTTCATCATGCACTTTAAATGCTCTCACCCATTTCCTTACCATTCCATCACTCATAATGTTTTGTCCGTACACTTCACAGATCTCACGATGAATATCGATCGGTTTTACGCCTTTAGCACTAAGAAATCGTATAACAGCCCGTACTTCACAATCGGCGGGACTCACGATTGTCGGAGGCATCTTAAACACTCAGTAAACAACGTATACAATGAAGAATCAGACTGTAATGGCGTCAGTGCGTAGACAAGAGATGTAGTTAACCAGCGCGCATGCGCGGAACGCCGACCGTAGCGCTGCGGCGGCGGAATCGCAAAACGGTACTTACTTAAAAAACATGCCTCGTACTATGTATAGATAGATAGATGTATAGATTATATTACATGCTATATCTTAACATTTAAACTTACCCATGGACCATAATGATACCATTAAACCACGTACCTTTGACCATAATTAATTATCATTAACTTTACCTTGTATTCACCATCACACATCATTGCAGTTTGTTTGATATATTAAGTGCAGTGAAAGTTCCCTTGAACGATCATGGTTCCACTAAACCTGGTGCTTTGGAAACAATTTCGAATATCATTAACTTTACGTTATATACATCGTTCACACGCCATTCCAAATTGTTTGTCATATTACATGCCATATCTTAGCATTCAAGGTTCCAGTGAACCATGATGGTTCCATTAAGCCTGTTGCCTTTGAACCATTTCGAATATCATTAATTTGACGTTTTATTCATTCATGACACATCATTCCATGTTGTTTGATATATTACGTGCCTTTTTTTAGCAATGAAAATTCCAATGAACCATAAAAGTTCCACTAAACGAGGTACTTTGGAACAAGTTTCGACTAGCATTATTAAGGTTTTAGCATCATCTAAAACCTTATTAACGATGGTACAGATGTATGTAACATGTATGTCACACGCCATAACTTTTGAAAGGATTGATCTAGAGGCTTGAAATTTTCTACACACGTAGGCCCTACACAGACGATGGTGAGAAAAATATAGTGAATCCTCTTGGGGGGACAAGGGGGCCCCTCAGGGGCCACTTGTATGAATTTCATGGTTTTATTTTATCTTTTGAACAAAGAGGGCAAAAATCCTGAAATTTCGTAAATTTTTAGTGCGGTTTTAAATAAATAAAACCAATATACAAGAAAAGTGATATAAGCCTCTAGGGCCCCGCCGGACGTCCCGAGGCCCCAAATACAATTGAAGCGATAACATATGAACGGAACTACCTACGAACCTGAAATTTTGTATGTTTATAGTGTTGTACTAAAAAAATATAGCAAATATACTAGAAACGGGTGTAGGCCTATGAGGCCCGCCAGAAGACCCCAAGGCCTCAAATACAAATCAAGTTATAACTTTTGAACGGAAAGGTCTAGAATCCTGAAATTTTGTATATTTTCAGTTTGGTACTAAAAAATACAGCCAATATAGAAGGAAGCTGATATAAGCCTCTTGAACCTCGCCAGGGACATCGAGGCACCAAATACAATTGAAGCTATAAGATTTGAACGGATAGGCCTAGGAACCTGAAATTTTGTATATTCATAGTGTGGTACTAAAAAAATATTGTAAATATATAAAAAAAAAAGTAATATAGGCCCCAGCAGAGCCCCACAGGGCCCAAACACAAGCAAAGCTGGAACTTTTAAACGAAAAGGTCTAGAAATCTGAAATTTTGTTTACTTATAGAAAATTACTTAAAAATTTAGCTAATATACACTAAAAACTCCGGACACACATCTCAGAGCTTTCGTACAGAGACATGATAGCAACCAGTAATTGCCCATCCACTCCATACTCTTGCATCACTTGCCACAGCTTCTCCTGATGAACTCTGTCATATGCTTTTTCGAGGTCTACAAAGCAAGCGTAGACCTCTTTTGCATACTCCCAGGATTTCAAAGATGTGATCCGTCGTGATTCCTTAGAGCAAAGATGTGATCCGTCGTGCTTCGGCCAGGTCAGAAACCACACTGCTCCTCCGACAGTTTGGAGTCGACTATTTCCCGACTTCTCTTCTCCAGACACTTAGCGTACACTTTTCCAGGAATGCTGAGCAAAGAGATGCCTCGATAGTTGTTGCAATCTTTCTGATCTCCCTTTTTGAAGATAGGGATCACAATTCCTGTCTGCCATTGCTTAGGGGCCTGTCCAGATATCCAAGCAACCTGACACACTCGAGTCAGCCACAGGATACCATCCTGATTTAAGGCCTTTAACATCTCGGACCGGATTTCATCATCACCTGCCGCTTTGCCAGTCTTCAGGGACTTAGTTGTCCATCTGACTTCTGCTTCAGTGATATACCGTGACTATTCTCCGCTCCAAGGTGCATCTCATGTGCCTCAGTTGTTGCTGTCACCGGATTAAGAAGAGATGCAAAGTATTCCTTCTACCTATGCAACACGCTCTCCTCCGTTTTCAGAAGCCTCCCATCTGACCTCTTACTAGTTTGTGATGAAAGAGACTTCTTTCCACGGAGGTGGCGCACGGTCTACCAGAATACCTTGTTTGCCGAACCATAGTCTGCCTCCAATTTCTCCCCAAACTTCTCCCAGGCCTTGGCTTGTGTTCACCGTGGGTGTTAAGTCAAGACTGTTCACCGTGGGTGTTAAGTCAAGACTGTTCACCGTGGGTGTTTGGACTCCGCCAAGGGTTCGTACTGTCGCCCCTCTTGTTCATTATGTTTATGGACTGGATAGACAGGGGCAGCCGAGGCGATGAGCGTGTTTGTGTGGGTGACTGCCTTTTGGAGAGGTTGCTCTTTGCTGACGACATTGTCTTCCTTGGGTCTTCTCGCACGAACCTTCAGCATGCACTAGACCGGTTTGCAGCCAAATGTGAAGAAGCTGGGATGAAGATCAGTGTGGCTAAAACCGAGGTTCTGGTCCTTTCAAGACAGCCTGCTCAGTGCGCTCTCCATGTTAGGGGAGCCTCATTGAGACAGGTGGAGAAATTCAAGTATCTCAGGATTGCATTCATGAGTGATGGACGGCAGGAAAAAGAATTGGATGCTCGGATCGGTGCAGCAACTGTGTCAGATGCTAACTGTGGCGATCCGTGGTAACGAAACGCGAGCTGGGTAACAAAGCCAAGCTCTCCGTCTTCAAATCTATCTATCACCTATGGTCATGAGGCTTGGGTAATGACCGAAAGAGTGCGATCTCGAGTACAAGTAGAGTGCACAGCAGCACAATAAGACATCTCAATTGCGCTGGTATGGCCACATGCTAGGATGCCGCAAACTGGTCTTCCTAGGCAGTTGTTATTTTCCAAGCCGGTGGGTAAGAGACCAAGGGGTCGGCCTAGAACCAGGTTGCTAGACTACATGGAGAATCTGGGTTCGAGTCGCTTGGGTATTACCAGGGAGGACATGCACCGGATGGCAGAAGATCGCGATCGCTGGAAATCCTCCATAGGGCTGCTGCCCCCGCGACCCTAACGGATAAGCGGGTTTGAAAAGTAAGTAAGTAAGTACACTAAAATCTGGTATAAGGCTCTTGGGTCTTGACATGGGACCTGAGCCCCTAGTCACAAATCAAGCTATAACTTTTGAACCGGAAGTCCAGAAATCTGAATTCTTGCATATTTATTGTGTGTTACTTAAAATTTTAGCTTTTATACACTAAAACTTATATAGTCGTCTGGAGCCCTGACAGGTGCCCTAAACACAGAGCTATAATATTTGAACGAATAGGCTTAGAAATCTGAAAATTTGTATACTTATAGTAGTTTACTAAAAAATTTAGCTAATATACACGAAAAACTGGTATAAGGTTCTTAGGTCTCCACAGGGGCCCTGAAGCCCAAATCACAAATAACCTCTATCATTTGAATAATCAAAAGGCCTAAGAATTCGAAGTTTTATATTTTTACAGTGCATTACTTAAAAATTATAGACAATATACAAGGAGACTGGTATAGGCCTCGGGGCCGCTGGCAGCCTCAAATATAATTGAAGCTAAAAAAATTTGAACGGAAAGGCCTACGGTCCAGAAATTTTGTTTAATCATAGTGTGGTATTTAAAAAGATAGCTAATCTATATTTAAAATTCCATATGTCTATTGAAAAAGGGGAGTTGCAGCCTCAATCTCAAATTAAGCTAGAAATTATAAACCAGAAGTCCAGAAACCTGAAATGTTTTATATTTTTAATGTGTTGCTTAAAATTTTAGCTATTCACACTAAAACTGACAAAATCCTCTGAGGCCTCGGCAAGGGCCGCGAGACTCCAAATACAAATCAAGCTATAACTTTTGTACAAAAAGGCCTAAGAACCTTATTGGGTGAATGAATTGTTAATTTAAGTTAATTTAAGTTGAATGCGACCATTGTTGAGAGTTAAAAATGTTTTTGTAATTGTTGAAGAACTAAAGAAACTTAGTAACTGTTGTAACGATTTTGTTGGCTCGAATGTTTTTTCAAATAAATCATAATTTACCAGTAAAAGGGACTTCTAATGTTTAATATGCAATTATGATACCATGGCACAACAATATGGTAGCAGAGGAGCGTGGTTTTGCTGAACATTGAAGTTAAAGGAAAATGAAAAAAGAACGTCAATCGACATGGCGGAAGGAGGATTTGCTAAACTGAATGGAAAGAATTACCTAGAATGGAAGAAGAATGTACACTACAAACTCCTAGAAAACGGGTTAGCACATTTTTCCGAAAAATCAAATTTCGTATTGAGAGAAGGAGTGAGTGAGTTTGAAAAAATGAAATATGAAATTAATGAAGGAAGAGCGTTAGGAATAATTGTTCTTGCATGTGAAGAGGAGTTAAAACCTGCGTTATGGGAACTGGAAAAACCAAAACTAGTATGGGAAAAACTGTAGAAGAAGTATAAACCAAAGAGTATGAAAATGGAGACATTGTATAGAAGGAAATTTTTGAATGTCAGAATGGAGGATAATGAGAATTTGGAAGCATACATAAATCGAGTTGATGCATTAGTAAAGAAAATTAAGAATGCGGCCGGTGAAGTTACATCAAGAGAGCATGCATTCCAATTAATAGAAGGATTGAATGATAGTTATGATTCCCTCCAAAGAGAATTAACGAAGATAAAGAAAAAAGATCTCGATGCTGGAAAGATAAAAGAAGAATTAATGGAAGAAGGAGCCAGATTAAGACATTAATCAGAGAAGATGAAAGAAAGAAGGAGAATACACGAAGAAGGAGTGGTGATGACGGCGGAAAACCAAAGAGAAAATGATAAAGATGTAGGGAAAGAAAGGAACGGGCGAGAAATAATATTTTTTCAATGTGGGGGAAAAGGGCATGTCAAATGAGTATGTCCTACCGGAAAAAACTGGAATAATTTCAAAGATAACGAGGATCGAAATGAAGGAAGGAAGTATTGGGAAGGAAAGGTAATGAAGCAGACAGAGAAAGAGAGAAACTGGAAAACTTCCGGAAGATATTACAATGGTAACCAGAAGAAGCAAGGAAGGAGATTCAATAAAGAAAACTATGGATATGAGATGAATAAGACTTGAAGATATAACTATGGGAACCAAAGAAGTAAAACCGACAGAGAAAGTTTTTGTGCTGAAGTGAATAGCGTCGAAGTATCATCAGACAATGAATTTTGTATTGATACCACATCTACTCATCACATAGCATTTACGAAAAGATATTTTGTGAATTTCAAGACTGAGTCAAACATGTTAATTAAACTTGGAATTAACAATCACCCTGTAGAAGGTAAAGGAGACGTTGAAGTGATGATTAATACAAATCCCAATCCTACAGTTTTGGAACTACGTGACGTACTTTATATTCCCGGGTTGGGAAGAAATTTAGTTTCAGGAAGACTGAAGGCAGAAAAAGGATATAAAGGGAACATATCGATCGAAGGGATCAATATATATAACAGATTCAATAAGCGGATTATCCATGCTCTGTTGGAAGACAGATTCTTCACATTTTGAATAAAAGATTTTGAAAAGGACATTGACGACCATGGGGAGGTATTTCAAATATCGAATCAAGAAGAAGTAGATATATGGCATAGAAGATTAGCGCATACAGACATAACAACGATACAGAAAATGTCAAAACTGAAATTAGTAAGGGGATTACCCGAAAAAAGTATCAAGATCATGAAAGACAGATGTAAAGATTGTACACTACTGTTTATAAAAATCGCAACACCCTGATGGAATGGTCTAATCCATATGCAATTTGCAATATTTGCATACAATGGGTCAGAGTATAAATGATTAGATTTTCAGAGTAATTGCTTGAAAGAACACCATCCCTCGACGACGACGAAGGGTACCATATCAACAGCTGACAGACTTTGAAAGAGGACGCATAATTGGTCTGCGTGAAGCGGGATGGTCGTATCGTGACATTGCTGCTCGTGTAGGACGTAATGCAACGACAATTATGCGTGCATGGAGGCAGTGGAGCGAAGAGAACAGGGCACACCGAAGACCAGGCTCAGGAAGACCCAGCACGACGACACCGCGAGATGACAGACACCTCTATCGCATGTGTGTAGCAGATCGTACAGCCACTTCCACAGTGTTAGCACAACAGTGGGGTGCTACAGTAGGCAGGACAATGTCTGCTAGCACTGTACGACGCCGTTTGATTTCCAGAGGATTGATGGCACGAGTACCATTGTTGCGGATTCCTTTGACTCAAAACCACCGGCGCCTCAGGTTGCAATGGGCCCATCAACACCAACAGTGGCAAGCTGAATGGCAACAAGTTGTGTTTTCGGATGAGTCAAGGTTTAACTTGCAGCACCATGACGGCAGGATACGAGTCAGAAGACATCGTGGCGAGCGCGACCTTCCAGAATGCATCCTGCAGCGTCATTCAGGACGAACGCCAGGGGTGATGGTGTGGGATGCAATCAGTTACCATGGCCGTTCCCGTCTGATCAGAATCCATGGCAATCTGAACAGTGACCGGTACATCAGGGAAGTTGTGCAACCCGAGGTCATCCCCTTCCTGCAGAACCTTCCAGGCGCTGTATTCCAACAGGACAATGCCCGACCGCATGTGGCCAGAAATGTCCTCGCCTTTTTCCAAGCACATCAGACGCCCTTGTTCCCCTGGCCTGCTCGTTCACCAGACATATCCCCAATCGAACATGTGTGGGACAGGGTTGCTCATCGATTGGCTCGTCAGACTCCTGCAGCAGCAACTGTGGATGAACTGTATACCCGTGTAGACAGAGCATGGCAGGACATTCCCCAGGCCCTTATTCAGAGCTTGTTTGACTCAATGCCACGACGTCTAGAGGCTGTAATTGCATCCCACGGTGGTTTCACCCGATACTAATGTGACAATAAAACGCATTGTATTGACCTGAAAATCTAATGGTTTCTTTTCTGACCCATGATATGCAAATGCTCCAAATTTAATGCAGATTGGGCTATTCCATCAGGGTGTTGCGATTTTTATAAACAGTAGTGTATTAAAGTGAAGATGACAAAGAAGAGACATGAACCAGTTGGAATAAAGACTGCTTCATTAATGGAATTAATGCATACAGATGTAATGGGTCCAATAAGAACAACATCGTTAGGAGGCAATCAATACTTATTGTCAGTAATTGAAGATTCGACGCGTTATGCCATGATTTTCCCATTGAAAACCAAAGCTGAAGTGGCAAATACGTTGATTACATGGATAAGAATAATGGAGAAACAAACTGGAAATAATCTCAAAAGGCGAAGATCAGAATAATCTCAAAAAAAAGCAATGGAATGGAATTTTGCAACCGAACTGTCGAAGAATATTGTGAGAAGAGAGGAATAATCCATGAAACTACTGTAATCAATACTCCACAAATGAATGGAATAGCGGAAGATATAACCAAATGATAATGAACTCAGTGAGAGCAGTAATGTTAGGTGCAGAATTACCAAATGAATTTTGGGCCGAGGTGGCGATGGCAGTGTCTTTTGTGAAAAACTATGTATGCCATTCGACGACGGGGAAAATACCATTCGAGAAATTAAGAGGTTATGTCCCTACAGTATCTTTTTTAAAAAGAATTGGCTGCCTATGTTTCGTGAAAACACTTAAAGAAAATATACAGTCCAAACTGGAGAGCAGAGCCAAAGCGGGATACTCTAGACATACCACAGGATACCAGAAGAAAAAAGGTTGATAACAACCAGACAAGCAATATTCAAGGAAGAACAAAATGGCTGGGAGGAGCACAGTAAAAATAAGAATAGCGATAATCAGAGTCATAAAGGATTGGAATGGATAATCGACGATGAAGAAGATGTTGACGAAGGAGATACTGCAACGGGGGTGGACGCTATCACCGAAAATGATGACGGGGACGAGACTACCGAAGAAGATACCCAAACGAATGTGAATGAAAGGGAATTAGAGGGAGATACACCAAGGAATACAGAAGATGAAACTGTAGAAGAGACTAAAATGGAGCGAGAAAATGAGACATCGGGAGAGGTACATGACTTGTATGAAGAAATAAATGGAGGTTCACAGTCAAATGAAGAGGATACAAGGGAAGTAATTGAAGAGCATCAGAGAACAACAGACACAGAGGAAATAAGTTATGGAAATAATGAAAGCGACGATGATGAAGAATGGACCATGCTTAGAATTGATGGTCATAATATATACTACCCTCCAAGAACAAAAGAAGGGTTAGCCAACAAAGTGGAAGTGAGAAAGTACTGTTCAACAAATAATTTAATGGTTCCTAGACATTATAAACTGATAAACACTCCGGAGAAAAGGAAGAAGAAAGGTGAAGAATATATTTCTGAAATAAAAATACCCAAGAATTACGAGGAAGCTATAGTGTCAGAAGGAAAAGAAAGATGGAAACAAGCCATGGATGATGAAATCGAATCAATGAAGAGTCGGGGAGTATGGGAAATCACGGACAGACCAAAAGATAAAAATGTGCTGGGAAACAAATGGATTTACACAGTTAAAAGAAAACAAGACGGTTCCATTGAAAGGTACAAGGCAAGAATGGTGGCGAAAGGTTTCAATCAACTGGAAGAAGTCGACTATGATTCAGTGTACTCGCCTGTGGTGAGTTTTCCATTAATTCGCATGTTCTTAATCATCTTAACACTTTGCCTAGGCTGGGTCAATTCGCAGATAGACGTAAAATGTGCCTACCTGTACGGAAAAATGGACCGGGTTTTATATATGGAACAGCCAACGGGTTATCAAGAAGGGGTCCGAAAGACTAACATGTGCAGACTCGTGAAATCTATATATGGACTCCATCAAAGTGGGGAATTATGGAATATGGAAGTCAATAACGAACTCATCAAGCTGGAATTCAAGCCTTTGGTCTCGGCCAAGTGTGTATATGTGTATGAACATAAAGCAGTTCTAATGGTGTATGTGGACGATATCGTACTGTTCGGGAAATCTGAAAAGACTCTAAGGGAACTTGAACTAAAAATATCGAATGTGTATTAAATTAGAGTGAATCATCCTATAAATAAACTATTGGGAATAGATTACAAATTTAAGACAGATAGAATATGGATAGAACAAAGGGAGTATATAGAGAAATGCTTAAACAAATTTGTAAATCAGGATTTGGCATGTGCTAAAATACCACTAAATCCAGGTTCAATTTATTCAGGTGAAGGGGAAATAATTGCGGAAAAGGATGGGATAGATTTTAGAACTTTAGTAGGAATATTACAATTTATCAGTCATAGAACCAGATCTGATATAGCATACTCAGTAACCTTTTTATCGAGGTACGCAACTAATCCAAGTAAGAATCATTGGTTTCTAGCTGAGAAAATATTTTCATATTTGAAAGGGACACGAGACTGGGGAATACAATATAAAGTGAGGATGGGGAAGAGAATAGTGGTATACGTTGATGCGGATTGGGCGGGAGACCCGAGAGACAGAAAATCAACATCAGGATATGCTATATTTATTGGGGGAAATTTAGTTGATTGGAAAGTTGTGAAACAGGAAACGGTAGCATTGTCAAGCATGGAAGCAGAACTGATGCAATAGCTGAAGCAGTAAAGGAAATTATATGGTTAAAGCAAATAATCGGTAAAATTGAGGGAATAATTAGTAATATAGACAACCCAGTTATATATAGTGATAACCAAGCTGCTATATGATATGTTAAGGAAGATAGGGAATCGGTTAGAAATAGATACGTGGACATAAAATACAAGTTTGTGCATCATCAATAAAAAAGGGGTTATTTGAAATCAAACACATCATGGGAAAGGAAAACATAGCGGATATTTTTACTAAACCTTTACTTTTCAAAAAGTTTAGAGAATTCAGAGATATGATAGCTTGCAGATTCTCGGACGACGAGGATAATTAGTTACAGAATAGTAGAAAATGGTGGGTTATACTCAGATGGTGGGATATGGATATGGAATTTATTATTATAATGGGCTGATCTTAATTCAATGTAATCAATTTGCATCAATACTCAATATTAATGTGTATTAATTTATAGTTGAAATGAATCGAAGAAAGCGGGGGGGGGAGATTGTTAAGTGAATGAATTGTTAATTTAAGTTGATTGGTTTGTTTGGTTTGTTTGGTATTAACGTCCTTTTCAACTGCTATGGTCATTTCAGGACGGCGTTATAGGGGCCGCAAATTTTGCCTCGCAAGGGTTCTTTAACGTGCAGCCGGCAAACGACTACACGGGACCAACGGCTTTACTTCCCTTCCGAAGGAAGTGCGTGATCTCAGGATTTCCCCCTGAAAAATCCTCGTCGTCCTCGGCCGGGATCGAACCCGCGTCCTCGAGCATCAGAGGCGACCACGCAACCGCTGAGCCACCGAGGCCGATTAATTTAAGTTGAATGCGACCATTGTTGAAAGTTAAAAATGTTTTTGTAATTGACCTTTATTCCCTGTATTGTGATTGGTTGCCACTAAACGTCACTAATTTTTTTTTTACAAAATGCAAATGGCGGACACTGGACGTGTTAATGGCATTTGTTGACTGTATCTTAAGTGAAAGTTTTAATTGTTGTTGTTCAAACTTTTTATTGCTATGGTTAAATATTGTTGTATTCCCAATTGTCAGAGTGAGGAGAAAGAAATAAGCATCATTAGAAAATAATTTTATAGGTAATTTGGAAATGACTATAAAATTAAAATTATGAAAGGTTATCAGTAGGGTAAGAAATTGCAACAAATGCAACTTTCTTTCACAATCAGTAAACAGCCTAAAACACACAAAAATCACATTATCATGAATAAGTGCCATACTGTGTTGAATTTAAAAGTGCATCAAAAATGCAACTTTTCTTGTTAATGCAACTTTTAATGTGTTTGTAACCTTATTCTTTATTGTAAATTTATCATCCGCTGTTCTATCATGCCCTCTTCCTCCCCCTTAATGATTCTTTAAAAATTTCCTTTCTGTTCGAAAGTTGCAATAGTTTGCTCCTTTAAAATCTGCCTTCCATGTGCTCTCCATGTCGATATTTGACGTTAAGAACAAACTTTTCGATGAATGAAGAGTTATACAATTGAAAGGAAGACATTGGAGTTACTTTGCAGCACATTGTCCCGTTGGCGATTCTCAGCATGATTTTTCAGACAAAATTGTTTTGGCTTTTTTATCAGCCGATATACCCTTATGTAAAGTGCAAAATAAGAAAATGAAAGAGCTCTTCATTTCTATGGACCATGTTCTTCCTTTAGAAACAACACTTCGATCACGTGTGGCTGTACTTGCAAACGAAGAAATATTACGAATCAAAAAGGAAGTTGCCAATAAGAAGGTTTTCTTTGTTACAAACGAAAGTGATGTTGGAGGCAAAAAATTCTTCAGCTCACTACTAGGAACTGCAGACAATCCCACCACCACCTACTTAGTTGACTGCAACTTTTTGCAACTGTTATAGTTTGTAAATGCAACTTTTTAGATTTTAGATGCAAGATTTTTGTTGCCCTAGTTATCAGTAAACATTTAAATCATTATATTTTGCAAATTTCAGGTTAATACTGTATGGTTAATTAATAAAGATAATAATAAAAATCTTTAAAGTAGTAAAAACCTATGGAAAATGTAAAAAAAAAATGAATTTTACTCAAATCACAAATGCTTACAACACGACCAAGGGATGCCATTTTTTATGTGGTTACGTGGGTAGTCAAGGCTACGAAGGCTAAGAAAATGTGTGAGAACGAGAGTTTATGATAAAGGTCAATTGTTGAAGAACTAAAGAGACTTAGTAACTGTTGTAATGATTTTGTTGGCTCGAATGTTTTTTCAAATAATCATAATTTACCAGTAAAAGGGACTTCTAATGTTTAATATGCAATTATGATACCACGGCACAACAATAATTTTTGTACGAAAAGGCATAAGAACCTGAGATTTTGTATTTGTGCCCCTGCACTTATTATAGTCACGAATCGCCTCGTAACATTATGATGCTAAAACCCTTTTATCGTTGGATAGCGATGCCTTAACTAATTTTTTACGCTATATTCATTCACGACACATCATTCCAAGTTGTTTGATATATTACATGCAATTTTTTAGCATTGAAAGCTCCAATGAACTATAATGGTTCCAGTAAACCAGTTGCCTTTGAACCAGTTTCGACTGTCATTATTTTTCCGTTATATTCATTCATAACACATCCTTCCAATTGTTTGATTTGAAAGTTCCAATGAATCATAATGATTCGACTAAACTAGGTGCTTTGGAAACAATTTAGAATATCATTAATTTTACGTTATATAAATTCATAACACGATATTCTGAATTGATTGATATATTGAATGCCATATCTTAGCATTGAAAGTTCCAATGAACCATAATGGTTCCACTAAACCAGTTCCTTTCAACCAATTTCGACAATCAGTAGCCCCTTCAGACACAGACCTTAAATTCGATTGTAAAAATTTTGTTTTTACATTTATTATATTGATACTGTTACATTAAACATAACCAGCAGTTTTTTATTTATTAACATTTTTTATTATCTTTTTACATGTATGGCTATATTTGCTACCGAAATATACATATTTATTAGAGAATCAACAGATTTTATTCATGTCATTTATTTAGTACGAAATTTTACAAAACATAAAAAAATACCGCACTTTTGACAAGGTAAACGTCCAAGATACAAGTTGGAAACATATGTTGCCAAGGTGACTGAAGGGGTTAATTTTACATTATATTCATTCATAACACGTCATTCTGAATTGATTGATATATTAAATGCCAACGACTTGGCAGCTTCTCGAGCCTTCTCCGATAGAATCCATGGCCACGGGACTCAATAAACTCCAGAAATGCGTTTTCGATGTCTGATTGGGTTAGGAATGTTTTCAGAAAATTGTCCAGGCTCTTGAAAAGATAGTAGTCGGTAGGGGTGAGGTCCGGAGAGTACGGGGGGTGTGGAAGCACCTCGTAGCCCAGAGCCTGTAGCGCCTGCACAGTCGTTCGTGCAACGTGCGGACGCGCGTTGTCATGCAGCAGAAGGACACCTTTGCGATGCACAAGTGCAGGTTTTTGCTGACACAGTTTTGTATGCATACGATGCAGTTCACGACAGTAGGTCGCAGCGGTGATCGTCTCCCCCTGCTGCAGGAAGCTGTAATGCACTACGGATGTTTCACCAAAATGTAGCCATGAGCTTCGTAGGGTGCAACGTGCGTTTAGGAAACTGTCGCGAGGGTTCATCAGCATCAAGCCACTGTGCTGACCGTTTCCTATCGTCGTATAGGAGCCACTTCTCATCGCAGGTGACAAGGCGATCAAGAATCCCCGTTTCTTCATGGCGCAAAACAATTCCGTACACACATGCAACTGAGGCTCTTTTTAGTTTTCCGTAAGTTCATGTGGGACCCATTTGTCCTGCTTTTTCACCTTGCTGATAGCCCTAAGGTGTCTACAGACAGTCGACGCTGATACAACATGATCCCCTGCAAGGTCCCGAACAGTTTTTGACGAGGTCTATTCCACAGATCGCTTCAGATCAGCGTCATTCAACACCTTGGGCGGTCTGCCGCGTGGCTCATTTGCCAGGTCCGTCACTCCCGCCCGGAATTTTCGGAACCAACGTTGGACCTACGTTCGTTTATGCTGCCTACACCGAATACCTTACTGTTTCGAGAGGCGTTGGATGCAGTATGATTTAACCTGAACTCGTAATGCATTATCACACGTAATTTGTATGAAGTCATGACTATCTTCGCTTGGGTTCAAACGCTATTAAATATCATCGCAGACATACAAATTTCAGGCAGCTGGTCGCTGATAGGTTTATCTCTTTGTCATGGGTACTTGCTACTAAACGTGGAAACCGTGCTGAAGCGCCAAACCCACCTCGAAATCCGACATTTAATATGCAACGACCTGATACATGCAAAATCTTAGCCATAATGGTTCCTTTAAACCAGGTACCTTTGAACCAATTTCGACTATGATTAATTTTACGTTATATTCAACCATGACACATAATTCCAAGTTGTTTGATATAGTACATGCCTTTTTTAGCATTGAAAGATTCAATGAACGATAATGGTTCCACTACACTTGTTGCTTTTGAACCAGTTTCGACTATCATTAATTTTGCGTTATATTCATTCATAACACATCCTTCGAATTGTATGATATATTACATGCCATTTTTTAGCAGTTGAAAAGGACGTTAATACCAAACAACCAAAATATTTTTTATCATTGAAAATTCCAATGAACCATAATGGTTCCAGTAAACCAGGTGCCTTTAAACCAATTTCGACTATCATAAATTTTAGATTGTATTCATTCATGACACATCATTCCGTGTTGTTTGATATTTTACATGCAATGTTTTAGCATTGAAAGTTCCAATGAACCATAATGGTTCCACATTACCCCTAGCTCTCCGTTCATCACCAAACAGTGCCACTTTCAAATACCGTCTAAAGAAATATTTTTTAACATTACCACCAAACTAACTTTCCTCTCCTTTCCTCACCCTTTCTATCCTGAAAATGTATCTTTTAATATATCAAAGATTGCTTCTTTGCTCCCCACCCAGGGACCTACCTCGTCGGCCCCCGCCATACAGGCCCTGGGTGGACGACTTGTATCTTTAAATTAAATAAATAACTAAAAATAAATAAATAAATATCTCAGCATTAAAAGTTCGAATGGACCAGAATGGTGCTACTAAACCAGTTGCCTTTGATCCAGTTTTGACTATCATTAATTTGACGTTATATTCATCCATGACACGTCATTCCATGTTGTTTGATATTTTACATGCAATTTTTTAGCATTGAAAGTTCCAATGACCCATAATGGCTCCACTAAACAACTTGCCTTTAAACCAATTTCGACTATCATTAATTTTACGTTATATTCATTCATGACACATCATTCCAAGTTTTTGATATATATTGCATGTCCTTTTTTAGCACTGAAATTCACACTCTTATTTCCTCAGCCAATAACTGCGCAAAATTAACCATTTTGTAACTATGATCGTATATGCTCTCCACATTCAGCAATGGATCGCCTCGGTGGCTCAGTGGTTGCATGATCGCCTCTGATGCCCGAGTACGCGGGTTCGATCCGGCCGAAGACGACAAGGATTCTTCAGGGGGAAATCCTGAGTTCACGCACTTCCTTCGTAGGGGAAGTAAAGCCGTTGGTCCCGTGCAGTCGTTTGCCCGCTGCACGTTAAAGAACCCTTGCGAGGCAAAATTTGCGGCCCCTTTAACGCCGTCCTGAAATGACCATAGCAGTTGAAAAGAACGTTAATACCAAACAAACCAACCAACCAACTTTCAGCAATGGGTGATGAGTGAATGGAGTTTGTTGGTCCTCCAGCGAGAAAACCCTCCCAGCATGCAATGCGCCTGACGTCAGATGAACCTGCCCTACTGAATGAATAGCTGTTTTACGCGGCGTTGCTCGGGCTTTTTTTTTTTTTTTTAGTAAAATTTGCAATTTTTTTATATGATTATTCAGAAAAAGAACACATGAAAAAAGCTTTGAAAATTTTTAGAAAAAATTCATGTTTTAGATTCTGTTAAAGGGCAGTATTTGGAGACGCCATCCATTGGGAGCTTTTTAAAAGAAATCTTTTTGAGTTTTCAACATGAATTTTTTTCTATTTAAATTGAAAGCTGTTATCGTTGCTCAGGCTCAAATACAAAGAAATTTTAATTCATCTGAATGTGAATGCACAGCCAAAATGTACGCATTAAGTAATGACATAACCATGTACCGAAAAGCTAAACTAAACCATTCACAAAACCATATTTTTCAACTGCCCTATATTAACAGTGAAATTTTCTAATGGACCATAAAGATACCAACAACCCACGTACCTTTGAATCAATTTGAATTGTCATTAACTTTACATTGTATTCATCATTACACGTCATTCCAAATTGTTTGATATATTACATGCAATATCTTCGATTTGAAAGTTCCAATAAACCATTATGGTTCCATTAGACCAGGTGCCATTGATCCTATTTCGACTATCAATAATTTGACGGTATATTCATTCATGACACATCATTCCAAGTTGTCTGATATTATATTACATGCCATATCGTAGCATTAAAACTTTCCAATGGAGCATAATGATACGATTAAACGACGTACCTTTGAACAAATTTGAATTATTTATTTATTTATTGCAAGCAACAGGCTAGAAATGCCCAATGACAGCTTACGGGAAAACAAAAATAAGAACAAACAATTGAAAACATCAAAAATCAAATATAAGAACAAAAATTGAAACATCAAAACAAAAAATAAGCATCAGTAATATCAAAAAGAGTTTACATGTTCATAAATTATAACTTTAAATTCATTATAATTTAAAAAGTTAATATCAATTAAATTTGAGAATATATTGCCTAATTTACATAATCGATTGAAAGGGAGATTGCTTGTAATACATTTCTTAGTCAGTGGTAAATAAAATATATCAGTGTTTCTTGAGTTTAGTTTGGGAATGCGTAGTTTTATGAACTCGAGAAATCTAACAGAATAGGTTATATGATTATATAATTTGAATAAGCAGCAGGCGTCGAGATAAATACGCCTGTTAAGTAGCGTTTCACAACGAAAGTGATCTCTGAGGTAAGAGTTTGTAGCATATAAATTTTCATTAAAAAATTTATGATTTGATAAGTGAAGAAGGGAGCGTAGAAAATCAGTTTGAACTTTCTCAAGCCGCCGCTGTAACGTAACATTGTACGGAGACCAGATGGTCGAAGCATACTCTAAGCCGGGTCTTACGAGGGAGTTGAATAAGAAAATAGAAAATTCTGTGCTATTGAAACTTGTGGAGTTGCGAACAATGAAATAAGAGATTCTATAGGCTTTAGGGATAATGTGGTTTATATGGTCGGTGAAAGACAGGTTGTACTTAAAAAAGACCCCTAGATCCTTTGTGGTAGTTTGATTATCATTAACTTTACGTTGTATTCATCGTTACACATCATTGGACAATACATCATTCCAACTTGTTTGATATATTAGGTGCGATATTCTAGCATTGAAAGTTCCAGTGAACGATAATGGTTCCACTAAACCTGCTGCTTTGGAAGCAATTTCGAGTATCATTAATTTTACGTTATATTCATTAATGACACGCCATTCCAGGTTGTTTGTCGTATTACATGACATATCTTAGCAATCAAAGTTCCAATGAACCATTATGGTTCCACTAAACCAGGTGCCTTTGAACAAATTTCGACTATCATTAATTTTACGTTATATTCATTCATGACACTTCATTTAATGTTGTTTGATGTAATACAAGCCATATCTTAGCACTGAAAATTCCAATGAACCATTGTTGTTCCATTACACTAGGTGACTTTGAACCAGTTTCGACACATTAATTCTACGTTATATTCATTCATAGCACGTCATTTTGAATTGATTGATATATTAAATGCCATATCTTAGCATTGAAAGTTCCAATTAACCCTGATGGTTCCATTAAACCAGGTACCTTTGAACCAGTTTCGACTATCATTGATTTTACGTTATATTAATTCATGACACATCATTCCAAGTTGTTTGATGCATTACATACGAAAACTTAGCACTGAAAGTTCCAATGAACCACCATGGTTCCGTTAAACCAGGTGCCTTTGAACCAATTTCGAGTTTCGTT
>JAHWFO010011524.1:0-10671 GCA_023313115.1 Rhysida immarginata
AATGAATGTAGCAATTTAATCTCTTGACAACTGTGTAGGTAAGGATTAAGTGAAATTATTGGTTTAAAGCGAAGGACACGTGCGTAATTTAAAGGGCTAAATTGAACCACTGCTCCCATATATAGATAGGGAGCCAATTTCATCCTTTTTTTTCATGCACTTGTCCTCCTTTGTTGGACATTAATAATACAAACGAAACGATACACAAAAGAATGAAACACAGATGGAGATGAACACTGAATGGGAGTGCCTGAGCGTCAATTTTTGTGTGAAACGCAATTGTTTCAATAAACGACCATCTTGCAGTCAGAAAAGTGCTCGAATGACACGTTAATGAATTAACTTTGGGTTTAATTATGTCCCCCTGGGGGGAGGCTAGGCCACACATGCTATACCAAGGCGACTTGCGGCGGAAGTGGAGCGAGCCCAGATCTTTCCGCCATGTTCCAAAAATCAGTTTATTATTCTGGGCCCCCAATGGGAGCCGTTAGTGCCCTGCGATGGATCGTATTTCCGATCTACGATCGATCTCTTTTCATGTCGATCAGTTGAAAGAACGATCTTTTTACTGAGCGATAGATGGAAAAAAAGATCAATCTTTCCCTTAGCTCTAGCTCAGCCAATCAGATGGACTTTTAAATCTCTGTTCTGATTGGGTGAACTAATATATATGTGTATGCCTTCTCATTGGCCGTTTAATTTAACTCATTCTAATTTTGACCAATCCCATGCAGCCTTACCCTTGCCATTTCTGCATAAAAAAAGTCCTAGTAGGGTCTCATTTAGATCTTCTGAAACGTTCTTATAGTAGAGTAATCATTTGGACTCAAGGCTCGTCGTTTCAAGGTTATTATTCTTCTCCATACAGGATAGTGTTTTGTTACTTCCTACAACTTCATTTATTTCCTGACTTAATAGACTTTTTCCTGGTCTTGTCGGTCAGGAAAGCAGTTAGGATGTTTTGTTCATTCACTGAACTTATTAGCTATAGATGTAATAACTGATGTTTCTCAATTTGCCCGCATTGTTCAGAAAGTTAAAGATATCGTAGCTTTTTTTCACAGAAGCAATTCAGCTGCCAATGCACTTTTAGAAGAACAGAAAAAAAGAAATTCTGGGTCCCATCCATTAAAGTTAATCAAGGAAGTAATCACAACCTGGAACTCAACGTATCTAATGACAGAAAGATTTCTGTCTTTGAAAGACTGTATCACACTAGCATTTCAAAATGTAGATAATGGTCCTGACATGTTAACAACAATGGAATTAAAATGTTTAGAGGATTCATTACTTGTTTTTCGACCTCTGTTTAAAATCACTAATGAGTTGTCTGCAGAAAAACATTCCACCATTAGCAAAATAATTCCTCTTCTAGGAATATTGTCAGATTGCCTGTCCTCCCTAAGTCCCTCAACTGAGGTAGGCAAGCAGTTAAGGTTAAGCACCCTGAAGCATACACAAGCTAGGTTCAAGAATGTAGAAAGCAATTTTCTTTATAGTGTATCAACATTGCTTGATCCACGTTTTAAGAAGCATGATTTCAGAAGCTGTAGTTGTTGTGCTGCTGCTATATCTCACGTTAATTCAATGTTGAATAAGTTGCCTTCCTCAGAATTTGAAAGTAGTAGTTGTGTAAATAATGATGAGATATGTGCTGATAGCATATGGACTCACAGAAAAGTCGACAATCATGTGGATCCCACTTCAAATCTTTCTTCACCTTCTTTAGGATTAAATGGGAATTGAAAATTATATTTAGAAAACAAATTAGAACCCCTTGCCAGAAACAAATTCTCATTGGCCCCCTTGCTTTATATCCTATTGGTTCTTGTATGTATTTACGCCCATTGCTTAACTTGTACCACTGTTCTGTATATATAAAGGCTTGCATGCCTCTTGCTGCATATCCTTGACAAAGTCGGGAATAAATAGCGAAACTAGTTGGAACTCCTGATGTCCCTCTGTTATACTGTAAGGCCACCACCTGTTTAGTTAAATTACAACCACTTAATGCTGATCCCTTAGACATATGGAAATGTATGCACAGACACAATTATAATCTGTATAAAATTGCAATTCAATTCTTATTGATTCCAGCTACTTCAGTTCCTAGTGAGAGACTCTTCTCAAAAGCAGGTAATATTTTGACAAAAAAAGGGTTAGCATTAAACCGAAATATTTAAATCAGTGTTTGATTCTAAGCTGTTTAACTATCGATGAATTGACAAAATTGTATCTTTGATGTTGTATTTGAATAAAACTTCGTTTTTCTACTTGAATTTGAAAGCACAAATTTTTTTTATTTAAGGATCGCTCTCAGACCGATTGTTAGGCTGGAACCAACGATCATTTGAAAAGATCGATCCCAAAGATTGATCCTCGATCTTTAAGGGGTCGCAGGGCACTAGGAGCCGTATCATATATTAAGCTGATAAGAGCAGATACTACAGGTTTTGAAACAGGCTGTAGCATGCCTGCAAGGGGGTTCAATAGTCCCGCTGTTGACCACACTGGGCCAGACAAAAATGGGCCCGACAAGCAATATTGCCGTCAAAACGGCCAATAGCCCATGGTAGCCACCGACGGAGGAAGTGTCATCAAGAGGCGACCCTTGATGGAAATGGATCCATCAAATGACTACCCATGGAAATCTGTAGATCGAATCAGCCCAAAGGCCAAGATGAAAGATACCAAGTCGTCTTTTAAATGTAAAAGACTCCTCTCACATTTTGATTTTAGCCAAAAGGCCGAGAAGAACAGATTATTTGTCAAAATTTTTATCCGCTATATTTTAAAATCTTTTTCAAGAAATTTATGGAACATGGTTTGAATTTTGTGTATTTTGCCAATTTTTTTTTTTTTTTTTAATAACTGTTCTTATTTTGGAAAATATAATTAAGAAAAGTATTAAAAATTTGGTATAAATAAAATGTTAAAAATAATACATTTGTAAATTGTAACGTGCTAGTAAACAGAGGCCTTTTTTACCGACACATTGAACTCCAAAGGGAACTAAAAAACCCGACTTTCCCTTAAGTAAACACAAAAGGCGTAATAATCAGCAAAACCCAGAATGATAGTAATATTAACTTGAACTAGCCCAGCCGGTAAATAAAGATTAAAAGGAAGTTAAAAATGAAGAAATAGCGTTAACCCCCAGTTAACTTAAATGAATAAATTGTCAAAAAAAAACAAAAACACGAACTATAAGTTACGTCAACCCCATATCACATGCGTTAATAATTCGATACCCCAAGACAACCTTACAGTAAAGAAAAACTAAAGAAGTCCAAATAAATATTTTCTTTATTGCTGACAGAATAGAGGAAGATGTTGCAGATAGCAGATATCAAGCAAAAGTCAGAAACCGTCTAACAGTAAGACTGGAATGGCAACAAAGAGTGAAAGTACATCGAGTCCACTTCAGGTACAGGCAAAAATCAGAAATCTGCAGGTGAAGTAACTTGTTGATACCATGGAAAGCGAAAAGGAAATCTCGGAGAAGAATCGAAGATCAAACAATTAGATGAGTGTGGTGCGTTGCTTGTACTGCAAAAAATAAAGAGAAACTGACAGCAAAAAAATAGAAAGCATAAATTGGAAATAAAAAAAAAAATAGATTTTCATAAATTCTTAAGAGATACAAGAAAATAAGCAAACGTTATGTGATATTCAAATAAGCATCTCAACAAAAAAAAGGGAAGGCAGAGATTAAAATAATAATCATCAAACCATTAGACCTCCTCCATAAGGAATCAGAAGGACGGGTAACAAAATAACGCTAGACTAAATACGACGGGATAACACTAAGAGGAATAATACATTAGGGAAGGGCAGGACGGACCGAAGGGCAGTTACACAAAATGAGAGGTAACGGTCGGACAAGACGAGCACAACATGGTTGAGGTCCTATAAAACAAAAACAATATTAACATTGCATCACCAAGAAATAATAAAAAAAAAAGATATTCTCAATTAAAAGGATTTAAAAATCATAAGGAAGGTAAATTATTGAAAAGTTATTAATCAAACAAAGTCCAAAAAAGAAAAGTCGGTTTTCTAAAAACATCTCGGAAATCGGAATATAAATGACAGAAATTCATCTGAATGGTTAGATTCCTGTTGCACACTAACACGTTGCATGATGAAGGTTCCAGTACAACTCTAAGTCGAACGACGAACTAGCGCATCACTCCGGAATCAGCCAAAGGACTATGGGATCCACATCATATCTTGGACGGGACGAAACATTCCTATGTCTATCAAACTAAAACCATTAGGCGACTTGAAGCATAATTGATGATCAGCCGAACACTACATCGGCAAAAAAAAGCAAAATAGCAAACAAAAGACGGTCGACATCATGTCGGATAACTACACATAATCAAAAAAACTCGTAGACTCCTCAGATGTGGCCTGACGAAATCTTAACCAAAGATTCAACAATAAGAGTTACTAACATCTTTTAACTGTATATCCATCTCGATATCCCGGAGATGGGAGAGGTGCTGATGATGCCGATTCAGAGACCGAGCTGATACTGACTAAACATACTACTTTTAGTCAACAAGAAACCTACCAGAACAAAAAAATATTTAAATATCACGTCCCGCGTGACAGAACTTCCGAGTTATTGGAAAGGAAAAGATACATCTGCTCCAAGAAAACGAGCCATTTAATACAACGACGACTGAACAATGGCAACAAAGAAAAACGTGAAACTTTTAACAATAGAGATGACGACGAACCTCGGGGAAAGAAAAGATAATTAACGAAAATCGTATTTCTTACCAAAAAAAAAAAATTTAAAATTTCTCCTAGAAATTAAATTTTTAAAACACGAAAAAACTATACTGCAAAAGAAAAAAAGGTTTTTCAAATTTAATAGTTCGTGAAAGAGCGTTCTTAAGAAAACATATGTATAAGGCACGACAAAGAGAGAGATGATTTTAAATAACCAGGCTTGAAAAAACATACGGGAGACATCATTTTTAAGCAACGCATCATTATTAAAAGACGAAGAGAGAAGACATTGAGCTCACGCACGAAATAATTTTAATAAACGGAATTAGATAAACTTACGAACTCCGAACGCTTAACTAAAAGCCTTAACGGAAAAATTAATATAATCAAAAAAATCCTCAAGCGATCAATGGGAATTTTCTATGGGAATAATAACCTAAGACGAGCGACATCCCAATAGAAGTCATAGGACATGGGGAAACTCGCCTTATAACGGTAATTAAAAAATAACCCAAGAAAAAAGGAGAAATGACGCGAAGAAAAAATTGACATTTTTAATTTTCCAGCCGAAAATATCATTAACCTATAGACTGACGCTAACCGAACGCGTCGAGTAATCCCTTTATAACAAAATGTGGAGGGGGACTACGGTAACCTCCGTTTAAAAAAATAGTAAAGCGTAAGGTAAAAAGTTAGCGGATTACTTACACCGTTAAACATGGGAGCTGCAATAGAGTATGTTAAAAATATGAAAATGAGTGAAAATACCTCTATAAATGCAAATAATGGATTATGATAAAAAAAAAAAAAAGAGGATAAAGGGTGATGATGAAGCGCTACTCGTCACTGCCTCTGTCCCGTAATGTGCTCAACGTAGATATCGCGTGAGTGCTTGATGGTACCACTCACGCAAAGTTTCTTAAAAAGAGCAAGATATCTACGTGAGCACATTTTCTTTAAGAATTTATCATTGGCCGTATCCCAGGAACCTAAAGATCCAACGATGATGGCCTCGATGGTAACCTTCGTGAACCTTCTTGCCAAAGAGTCTTTGAGAGGAGAATATTTAGCTATCTTCTCCTCTCTGGCAGCTTGGAAGGCAGTGCTCCGGTTATCAAATGGAATAGTGACAATCACCACGACTGCTTCCCCATTCCTGGCCAAAACTAGGTCTGGTCTGAGGGCAGAGTCATCCACTGTTTGATTCTCCGAAATGATGGTATATTTCGATGCAGCAGCCACCTTAATGCGATCTACAATGGCGTTGTGGCGACGCGTATATAAGGCGAAATACCGCATACAGTGGTTGACAACGTTGGGTAATGTCTCCGTTTGATAGCCACAACGACGGCAAGCAGTGTTCTGCTGACCACGCCTCACCCCATTAAGGGGGACCAGGTTCAGACGGGCACGATGGATAAAACGCCAGTCTGCAAACCTGGTAGACGCACCTGATCGTATAAAGTGCGAACTGGCGGAGTCAGCAGAAACACACTCCATAACCTTACCCTGGTTTGGGAGGCCATGGAATCGCTCGTCTCGTTCGGTTTTGAAGATGGTCCGCAGCTTATGCATGACGAAAGATCGGTGCTCTGACGGGATGGTAGTGTCCCCACGTTTTATTGTAGGTTTAGAATCGTGGAAACTCCACTCCACCTCGCAGCGCACCGACGCCTTCCTTGCACAGGACCACGAATTGGATATCTCGTTGGATCGAGCGCGGAACTCTCCTTCATTGTGGCCACTTAAATAAGCAGCCACATCAGCGTAGTCGTAAAAGCGACCTACGCGCTTCTCCACTGTTCGATGCAACTTCAATCAGTTGGGCAAGTTCGCCTTGGTCCGATACCACATTGAATCCAATTCTCTTCCCCAACAACGTCCCGGCTTCACCTTCCTCCAGTGACCTCAGTTGTTCATTGTTCATATGGAATGCGGTATCCCGCATTCCCACTGGAGTGTGACCAGATAGATGAAAACAAAAGGTCTTGCCGGCATTAATAGAAATATTTATTGAATTAGCCAGCAAGACCAACTGGTCAAGGCTGGCCTGGAGACGTTCAGGAGTAGGGGATAACAAGACAAGGTCATCCGCATAGGCGAGGATTTGATGTGTTATTTCCTCGCCTTGAATTTTCTTGATAAGTGGGTCAATGGCAATAGTGGATTAAAAAGAATATAATTTGTAAAGGCCAATTCTCTTCTACACTTTGATCTTAGCCGAAAGGCCGAGAAGCGATAAACTTTCAGCGTTATCCAAAAAATGGCCCGGACCACGCCCTTTTTTTAAAAACAAAAATTGACGGGTTAGGCCTAACTGAAGCGTACGCCACGCCCTTGGACATCGGAGGCAGCAGCTGATTTGCCTTGCAAACTCGAAGAAAGAGGATAAGAGCAATTGATGAGAAAAATCATTGAGAAGTCTGTCGTGAGTGAAGGAAGATTAGACTAGACTAGATTAGATTAGATTAGATTATCTCACGTTAGGTTAGGTTGTAAGGAAAAAGCACCGTGTAAGCATTGTTCGAAATGGCATGCGCCAGATAGGAGAAGTGGAATCGTGCTGGCCTCTCTGTGTTGTAGCACAAAGAAAGAAGAAGGAAAAGGCTGCAACAAGTACAGCAACAGTTCGGACATAAGTACCTGCAAAACTCTGAAAAAGTGCCTTTGGTCGGTGGGTGACAATAATATAAGTCCAAACGGGGTATTATAATTTTGGATTGATCCACCTTGGACTGGGGCCGTCTGAATGTTGTGGCTTTATTCTATTAAAGTAATGAATGTAGCTATTTAATCTTTTGACAAGTGTGTAGGTAAGGATTGAGTGAAATTATTGGTTTAAAGCGAAGGACACGTGCGTAATTTAAAGGGCTAAATTGTCAACACTACTCCCATATATAGATACGGAGCCAATTTCTTCCTTTTTTTCATGCACTTTTCCTCCTTTGTTGGACATTAATAATACAAACGAAACAATAAACAAAAGAATGAAACACGGAGATGAACACTGAATGGGATTGCCTGAGCGTCAATTTTTGTGCGAAACGCAATCGTTTCAATAAGCGACCATCTTGCAGTCAGAAAAGTGCTTGAATGACACGTTAATGAATTAACTTTGGGTTTAATTATGTCCCCCTGGGGGGGAGGATGGGCCACACATGGAGTTAGGTACCTGCGGCGGAAGTGGAGCGAGCCCCGATCTTTCCGCCATGTTCCAAAAATCAGTTTTATATTCTGGGCCCCCAATGGGAGCCGTATCAGATATTTAGCTGATAAGAACAGATACTACAGGTTTTGAAGTGGGATGTAGCGACCCACAAGAACACAATAGACGATAAACAGCAAACTTATACCATATGCTAAACAAAATAATAATAATAAATACTAATAATAAACCGAGTGCTCAACGGGTTACGGACGATAACTCAAAAGACGTCTTCAAAACCATACAAAAGGCAGTCTTAGCCGGCGTCTGTGGCGCTGCAAGACTATAGCCAGGAGCCAGGTGTCGAACAGGCCCGGGCGCCGAAAAATCGGCACATAAACGGGTGTGACCCGCAAGGCTAGACACCTTGGGGAGGGGAGAGACAACACGACAAATGAGAAGGAGAAACGGCACGACAAAAAGGGGACGGACAATATATCTATAAAAATGAACGGCACAAAAGGGAAGGGCAGAATTCATTCGTCACATGCATACCCCAGTGGAGAAGTCTCCAGTTCACGTCGAACCATATGGGTTCGTGGCACATTTTTGTGAGGCCTCGGAGAATAGATTTCCAAGGAAGGCTCGGGAGAACCTTAATGGTAGCAGCAGGGTCATTAGGGGAAAGCTCACTGGCAAACTACTTGGTGGTGAGCTGGATGCAGGAGTCGCTCTGGAGGGGAGTGAAGGGGCGGATGGTGTCTTTCAACTTACTGTAGAGTGGGGCATCGGAATTGGCAAGAAGTGCGAGGGACGGGTCGTAAGGAAGTCTGTTGGTTCTAAAGAAGGACCCCATATGCGCGAAAACAAAGGGGCTCCAAAGTGGCGGGCGGCTGGAAAATATCCTGAAGAAGGTTGCAAGTCTATTGGCTTTAATAAGTGCTGGGAGATTGGGGACACCAAGGCCCCACCAATTCAAGGGGCCATAGAAGTTGAGCGGACTTGAGAGGCTTCCTCTTCACGTGATTTCCCCTCACAAAGTTGATGGAGAGGGAAGAGAAAGCCTGGACAAAGTCGGATGGAGGGTCACGTAGTAGAGATGGGTAGGTAATCTTAGGGGCGATGAAGCATCTAAGAATTTTGCTTCTGGTGAGCATGGAAAGGTTGAATTTCTTAAATTTGGAGAGCGCAGCGGATCAGGCTTGGAGGAGGCAACGCCTGTGGGACGCTGGGAGAGGGGCTGGGGAGAATGAGTGGTGGAGGCCCAGGACCTTGAGTGCTTCGCCCCAAGAAACAGGGAAACACTGAAGGTCGCCGGGTGACCATCTCCCATGGCAAATGCCTTGTGATTTTCCATAATTTAGGGAGCTGCCAGTCGAATCTGTAAACGACTTGAAGGCGTCGTAGAGGCTACAAAGGGAGAGCTGGTTGCTGGCAATGATGACAATGTCGTCCGCGTATAGTAAAATTTTGAAGTGGACCTGCATAGTAGGGAGGTGGAATCCTGTGATGGAAGTATTGCTATTTATGTGCCTCGTTAGAGGCTCGACGTAAAAGGCATAAAGTAAGGGGGACAAAGGGCAGCCTTGCCTCACCTCTCTGTGAAGGGAGAGAGGTGGGGAAAGGAGGCCATTTGCAGAGATAACAGAGGCAGCATCTTTATAAAGTGTGCCTAATAGGGAAGCAAACTTAACCAGGCCCATCTGCCTGAAAATGGCAAGCAGATAGGCGTGGTTAACATTGTCAAAGGCCTTGTTTTGGTCCAGACTAAGGATGGCTATCTTTTGCCCGCGGAACTTGGTCTCCTCCATGATGCAATCGAGCAGGATGGAATTGTCCTGGATCTGCCAGTTGGGGATAGCACATGTTTGGGTAGGGCTGATAATGTTCTCAGCAAAACAGGATAATCTTTGCTGAAGGACGCCCATGAGGATTTTATAATCAGAATTCAATAGTGTAATCGGACGCCAATCATTGGGGGTGGCTGGGGTCGAAGATTTCAGAAGGAAAATAATTTTTCCTTGCGTGAAGGCAGGTGGGACAGAGGAGCTGGAAAGGACCGTGCTCTGAGCTTTAACAAAATAACCTTTGATTATAGGCCAAGTTAATTTGTAAAAATCGTACGTAAGGCCGTCCAGACCAGGGCTAGAGTGACCGTCGCTCCTGCCAAGGAAGGAAGCCGCCTCATCCGAAGATATCTGGGGCGCCAGAGAATCGTCATCGGCGCCAACCAGGCTGGGGAGGAGCGAGAGCTACTGATGAGCTCCGGCTGACTGGGGTTGAGGTTCGGAGAACCTACCAGAGTAAACTGTGTGGAGGGTGGAAACAATCTCCTGAGGACTGGATACAGTTTTGTTATTGTGGGACAGAGAGGGAATGGAAAGTGCACGAGCACGGTCCTTTTCCCTGGCAAAGACAGCAGAGGACAATTGAGCTGCCCCTTCAGCAAACTTGGCTCTGCTGCAGATGCCGGCTCCTATGGCCTTCTGCTTCAGGATGGCAATTATTTCGTTTTGAACCTGTTTGATTTCCGAACTGAAGTCCGAGAGGGCTGAAGATAATTTGAACATCTGCAGTATGGACTGCAGAGTCAGCAATCGTATTTTTGAGCATCTGGCCAGGGTGTAGCCAAGGCGCTTGAGGTACTTTTGAACTCTGATTTTGATGTAACACCAATTGGTGATATTCGGGGGTCTAGAAGCGGTTAGTTTTGCAAAGAAGACTTTGAAATTTTCTAGATTATTTGGATCCTCTAAACAAGCAGAGTTGAAAAACCACTGCCG
>JAHWFO010011526.1:0-36903 GCA_023313115.1 Rhysida immarginata
AGTCTTATAGCTCTCCTGGGTAGAAACAGCGCCCTCAGCATCGACAATAAATTACTACTGTACAAGACAGTGATTCGGACCATCCTTTTCTATTGTATGCCTGCGTGGGCGACTATATGTAGAAGCAGATGGAGTGAAGTCCAGTCGTTCCAGAATGTTACCCTGAGGACCATTGCGCAGCTTGGAAGGACCTAAAAAATCATTACGTCCCAGGGTGACTAGCAACCGGGAAAACCTGGAAAAGTCAGGGAATTTTCTGTGACCTGGAAAAGTCAGGTTATTTTACAAAAAAATCAGAGAATTTTACAAAATCAGCCAAAAAAAATGCGAAATAGGAACGAAAAATTTGAAAAATATCAATAATATTCTATTGAGATAGATTTTTTTTCTGCTTATGGTCAGGGAAAATAACGTGATCAACCGGGATAAGTCAGGGAATTTTACGAAATCATTTTGCTAGACATCCTGCGTCCACTCGGTTCTGAACATGGCTCATATTGGAAAGTGTGTGCAAGATCTCCTGATGAACATGCTGCAGACGATGAAGAGCCATGACAATAACCTGGTGGCTGGAATACTAAACAACCTGATGGAAATGAAGTGGCATACAAAGTATAGAAAACCGAGGCATATCAATTTCGAAGACATTGGCAACGTTTCCTTCCCGGATTATTGGAAGATGTGATACCACCCCCTCCCCCTCTCTTCTGACAATCGTCAATTTTATTATTTTTGTTTTTCTTAATGTGGGTTAGTCAGGCTTCTTGCCTATTTCAGTGTATTTCATGTGGAATTTATTCTGGAAGGGTGAAATTCGTGTAAGCACTGCATACGTCCCACCTGAACAAATGTACATTCCACTGTTAGAT
Organism: Rhysida immarginata; assembly: GCA_023313115.1. Taxonomy (NCBI): domain Eukaryota; kingdom Metazoa; phylum Arthropoda; class Chilopoda; order Scolopendromorpha; family Scolopendridae; genus Rhysida; species Rhysida immarginata. The sequence goes on from JAHWFO010011526.1 coordinate 870, forward strand.
TGTCAATTGTCTTAATCTTCATCTTAACAGAACTTTCTGTTCTGATCTTCTTTGTATACACTGACGAAAGCAGCTTGGCTGCCGAAATGCGCATTCGTACAAATAAACTATCTTTGTGGATTAGTGGTTTCCGGTTGTTAATCTTTGTCCACGGATTCTGGCTTCTCTTTTCTCTGAATATTGGTCAGAGAAAAAAAAATTATTTCAGGCGTCAGAAACATCTGAACAACGGGAGCTTTGTCTACAGCAGGAAATTGTAGAATTACTGAAAACCAATTTGAGATTTTATTTAACTTCTTGAGGTGCAAAAAATTTAACTGCAATAATCCCGGGCGATGCTGGGTGCATTTGCATAGAATTCCTGTTGTTTTAGGAATGAAGATTCCCTCCCACCTCTGAGATTTATAAAACTAAATTGAATTTGTAACAATACATAGAATTCCTGTTGTTTGGGCTTTTCTTAGAATTGATAGTTCTTAGAAATTAACATGTTCTTGAAAATCTTTAAAAATGAGCACTAACTGGAGATACTGGAGACTTAGCAGACTATTGAGAAAGAGTGGAAAGGCGACAGATGAAGCTGTCTTTTTGCTCCGTGCTTTATTGGTTTCGCCAGCACGCTGCTGCAACTGAGCAAATGGTGAGCATGTCAACAGAAGAAACGGCAACTGCTAGATCATACAAAGTGATGATTGCCCAAGTTTTGCTTCAAGACATCGAGAGCAGAGTACAGTTGCAACCAGAGACAATTGTAAAAGGAGACTTGGCATTTGACGATTAGCCCATGGAAATTCTGTAATTCCGGTCATGTGGCGCCCTCTGACAGTCCGAGGAAGTTCTACGGGGAACGTTCATTACTGACGTCATACAAGAAATTGCAGTAAATTGATAAATGAAGTAATAACGTTTTCATTACTGCTACCCCCCCCCCCTTCATTCATTATTGCTGCTACCCTCCCGTGCTTTTTTTCTTGATATTGGTTTTAACTATTGTATTTTATCATATTCATTAATCCAAATTGTTTTAAAGTCTGTCAGCTGTTGATATGGTACCCTTCGTCGTCGTCGAGGCATGGTGTTCTTTCAAGCAATTACTCTGAAAATCTAATCATTTATACTCTGACCCATTGTATGCAAATATTGCAAATTGCATATGGATTAGACCATTCCATCAAGGTGTTGCGATTTTTATAAACAGTAGTGTATATCATTTCCAGTATGTGATCAGTTTGTCGTATTTCTTTTATAGTTATTATTCACATGAGTATTTATGTTATTATTTAATTTTTACACTCTAGTATTATTGTTTACCTTTTATTTTCTGTATGTGAATAGTTAGTTGTTTTTCTTTTATAGTTATTAATTTCAAGAAGGATACAAGAATTTCTCTGAACAAGAAGGATACTGAAGCAGTTATGTGTGACAAATGTCCGGTTCCCGGTTTAACTAGATGAAGGGAAATTAATTCCTCGAGTCCCTTCCCGATCAGTCGACGTAAGAACAAATGCAAATCACCATGTGACGGAATTGTACACAAAAATAATGGATAACACCATATGCTGTAACACTTGCACAGCTTATGATGAGCACAAATGTAGCACACTTTAACAAGATAAGAATTGCCACCGCAATGATGCACAAGTCACAAACACTTGAAACTATGGAATTTCTTCACAGCACTACACCATTTACACACATAAACATGAGGGTAGCTTGCCCTAGAAATCATAATGGCCTATATAAAAATCAAAGCTCGTACTGAGCACTTTCACTAATGCAATATTATAGGCACACCTCACTGTATCAGTCGAATGTCGCGGCGCAAATGCACTGTGGAATTGCAGAATGGAGACTCTTCCCCGTTGATTCCCGGCGAAAGAAGCGCCTGAAGAAAAACGAGCACAGAAGTCGCATCTAAATAGATGCGAAATCTGTACGGAGTATATCCGCAATTAATTAGATGAACAGTTTCACATTTAATAGAGTCCGTGCTGTTCGCAAGAAAGAAATGGAGAAAGATAGTCTACTACCATTCGCCACCAAAAGTTCTATCAGTCGAACTTTTATAGATATTTAACGAGAGCCGCGGGCTGCGGGGAAAATCCTTCCTATTCCTCCCTTACGAAACTCGCCGAGGGACAATGGGAAAATCCCGACCCAATGAAATTAACTATCCGCACATCAAAAACGCAAAACTTCAGAAACCACACAACCAGAAAACGAAACTTAACAAACCAACCAAACGAATTTAAAATAAAACAACAAAATCACTCCAAACAAAAGAGATAAAACCACAAACAATAAAAAAAACCTCTAAACAATCAAAACGAAATACAAAACCACACTAACCTCAAACGCGCAGATGAAACACCAACGACACAAACTCAAAATCTTTAACAACACAAAAAAAACTGGATGAAACAAACTACCCATTCAGCAGCGCAAACACTCAATGCAGTCAAGAAAATGAGTTTGCATTTTTTTTTTAAAGTATGGGCTGTGTTTGTTTCTACATTCACTCTTTCAATCACACACACACGCACATTAAAACACAACCGGCAAAAACCAGCACGCAAAACAAAAGGGAACACTAACCTTAAACGCAACCACCCGAAGCTCCACAGAGAAACAAAAAACAAACCCACTGAAACAACAGAACTCCAAACACTACAGTAACCCATCCAGAAATGCCGACACCGGAAATAGCAAAAACAACTCCGCACAACAAACAGGAAAAGCAACAAAAACAAGCACAAAAAAACAAAAAGGCAAAGAAAAACCCAACAAAAATACCACCAAAAGCCCAACACAAAAAACAATGTAGAAACAAACACAGCAAAAAAATACAAACACCTCAAAAAAAAAAACAAAAAAAAAAAACAACTAAATACGAAAAACTCCAGAAAGAGAAGTGCCAAACAAATACACACACCCATCAGACAAAACTCCAACAAAAAATGCCAAACTGTACGACCGGTAAATGACAGGTAAGTTTGCGACCGTGTGACACCCCGCGCGATTGTACAGATAGTGAACATTAACCATCCTTCTATTCCTCCCTTACGAAACTCGCCGAGGGACAACGGGAAAATCCCGACCCAACGAGCGCTTTCGCTAATATCAAAGTCAACGTCCGTGAAACTGGCTGCAAGTAAACTGGGTATAACGATGGTTAAATGACAGCTGACTACAGATAAATTCAGACAAACCGAAAAACGTACCACTGAGTCGGGCTCCATCTCGGAATCAGATGCAATCAACCAGTGTCCACTGCAACAGCAGATGCAGTCGAGCCAGTGTCCACTGCCACAGCAAACGCAGTCCGGTCGGTGTCCACTGCCGATGCTACCAAGCCAATGTCAACTGTTGCGACAGTTGCAATCTTTAATGCAACAGCAGGCGCTACGAGTCCCGCTGAAGTCTTCCTTATCACAAACACTTCAAGTACAGTCGCTACCAAACTTTTCCCAACAGCACCCGTAGCAAACCAACATGAAGATTCATTGCAGCTCCCTTCATCACAATATTTCCAACGAGTGACACAAGCTTATTTTATAAACGAGGAAAATTCGTCAAAGAATTTGACACTCGTTCAGATATTGGGTCTTATGCTGTTGTGGACTGTTAAGCTAAATAGGAAATGGCTGTTGTTTCCTTATATTTTGTTAGTTCAATTTCAGCTAGCATTTAATGTTGCATTGACATTTCTTATTTAGTTAAGAGAAAAGCAAGTGAATTGTCATCTGCTCTTCTCTTATTTGGGACTGCTCGCTCACAACTACAATCTTCATTTTCAGAAGTTGTAGTCTCGTGCAGTCATCGTTCTTCGATGTCTGCTTTCGCTAATTCGTAGTAATTTGTAACTGTAGTCTACTTTCGCTAATTCGTAACTGTAGTCGTTGTAGTTGTTAATTCTTAGTAATCCGTAACTGCCTTGCGGTTGCAGTCTCGTGCAGTCATTGGTATGTCCATATTTGCTTTTTTACTCGTTTGTAACTACAGTTCTCGTTCTTCGAGATTGGAGTGTGTCGCAATCATTTTACTTTAATGTTTTTCTTATTTACAACTGCAATTTTCTTCCTTCGAGGTTGGTTGAAGCTTGTCTTTCGTCACTTGCAATTGTAGCCATTGTTGTTTGATGTTACAGATTTCAGTAAAACTTTGAGACAATTCTCTTTTGCTACAGAGCAATAAGTTATTCTGCTTTGTTTTTGTTTTTTCGCTTAGCTTTCCCGTGCTTAGTAGTAAGTTATTCCGTTTTGTTTTTCGATTTGCGCTTTCCGCTCTTCAGAGCGAAAACTGTTTGTATAATTTTTTTGATTTATGCACACTGTAATTTTATTACTGAATTTATCCAAGAGTTGGAAAGGTCAACCCTTTCAAGCCGAGGGTGTATGTTTATGCCAAAGTTCTTGTGTTGGTCTTTGTTACATAACAATGGCAAATGATTGCTTCCTTGTTGTTGTTTTTTTTTTGTTTTTTTTTGTAGTTCTAATGTATTAAAGTCATTAAGTTCTGCCATTAAGTTTTTGTCTTGCATCTTCGCAATTTATCCCTTATATCATCACAATTTATATATCATGTACCAGTCTTTTGAGCTCTACAAAACCATTCAACGTTGAGCAAGATATACCAGAATATCTCATCTCCTGTATCAACAGTTACCATGGAAACTTAATTGACAATATTCTGAAAAAATGAAAGTTTAAAGCCCATATATCAAAATCCACTACACTAAGTAGCAATAAAAATAAACAGACTAAACGTATATCTATATTAGTTTTTTATAGTCAACCAATTAAAGGCCTTTCCAACACATTCAAAAAGCAGCATAATATTCAACTTGTGTTTAATAATCCAAATTCAGTTAAAAATCTCTTAAGCAACCCCAAAGATAAGGCTAATGATTTTTGTAAATCAGGGTATTTATAAAATTGTCCCAAGGTAGGAAGGAACACATTGCAAACATCAAATACGCTGGAGTGGAAAAATCACGCCATTGAATACCGTCATGAATTTATTAAAGAAGATTTGAAGATGATTTACAATAGATTACTAGATCCATTTGAAAGTTACCGAATACAAAAAAGAACATCCAGATAATTGCTTAACCAGGATGCCAGACCTATCAATGACTCCCCCTCTCAAATGGCTCATATCAATCAACCTTAAACCACCTGAAACAAAAACCAATAAAAATAGAAAAATCTATCCAACTTAAATGCTCACTGGTCTTTAGTTCTTATCTTCATTTTCCTGTATGAATCATCCTCCTTTCCCCCTAGAGTTTATTCATTTGTGAATCATCGCTGAAGATGGTAACTTTGTTGCAGAAATGTACATTCAATGTTATGTGAAATCTTGTACTGAATCATTTCCTTTTGTCAGATTTATGTTTTTACCATTGTATAAACACATCAAATATTTTCTGTCATAAGTATTGTTTCAATTTGCTTCATTTGCATTTATACACAGTCTTTTAGCTTGTTCATTAATAGTTATTCTATTCGAGAAAAAAAGGTGAATTAGTGATTTTGATAATTTAGTTGAATATCCACTTCCTCACTTGGGAAAATGCCAACAGCAACCTGTAGCAGTAAAAATGAATCAAAATACCACATGGGAAGAGATGGCAGATATGCATCTGGCAAATGGACATCTGGAAGAACGTGGTATATGACGCTCCTAACGATTTGGAAAAGGAGCTGGTGGTGCGAAATGTGGCTCCAATTAATCATGTAAGAGAGACTACAGAGATTTACGTCAATTCAACACAGAAAGTTTGTACACAGAATTCGTAAACACCCTGTATAAATATTGGGTTGGAAATAAAGTTCCCACGCAATGTTTATTAATGACAAAATACACAGAAAGAATGCAGCAAAAGGTGCCTACCAATCTGCAAATTAAAGTCGAACAGCTGCTCCAATGACAGGGTACATCATGGATACTTGTGTGGTAATGCAGCTGATTTGCTGCTGAAGAAATCAATAAATGAAATTGTGAGGTTTTTGCCATCCAAGTCCCCGGAATAATTTGTGATCTGTATGGAACAAGGTCAGGCGAGTATGGTGGATGGGGGAGAACTTCCAGCTCCAGAAGTTTTTGATGAGTCATATTTGCAATGTGTGGTCATCATTAATTTCAGGACGTTTTTCTGAAATTGATCTGCTAGACCTTGCAAGTTGTTCACAGTATACTTGGACGTTGATTGGCTGATTACGTGGCAACATTTCCTAGTGAATCACGCCCCTCACATCCCATCAGACACAAACCATGAGCTTCTTTTGATGCAGGGCAGCCTTTCCCTGCAGTGGTTCAGCTGCCCCCTTGTCTGTCCAGCTTCTCTTGCATAAAACGTTCCAGTACAGACACCATTTCTCATCTGTAGTGACCACTTTATTCATCTAATCAAAACGACGCTTCTTGAACAGGAGTGCCATGTAGGCATCCATGCTGATGCATTCACTTGCTGGGCCATCTTTAAATGTATGGATAGTGTCTCCAGCTCTGCAAGGAAACAACAATTCAATTAGACATCACTGTATGTGCTTACATATACAACCATCGCCACGGATTCGTATTTAGGTGATTGTGCGGGAACTTTCTTTACAACCCAATACTTCTTGTGAGGCATGTGTATTCAAAACTGCATTAGTCAAGGGATGCCAGTTTTTAAAAGAAATGAAACATTTTCTTAATTATATTTGAAAAATTTATTTCTGAACCATTTTAAGTAAAAACAATCCATAATGTAAAATTAAAATCTTACATATCACAAACAGATTAACTAAAAAAAAAAAAAAAAAATTATATATAGTTTTTGTTAAGCTACATTTATGCAACAGTACTTATCAAAATCAAATAAATAAACAAGATCATGTTCTAGGCAAACTGAAAGAGACCAATTAATTCCCTAAAACCAATGGTTCTTCCAAAGACGTGCTATAAGATGAAGTTTCGAGTACTCTTATATTTATTGTGATGCCAACTCAAAAAAGGTTGTGAAACATTGCTTTAGGGAATCAATTAAAGACATTATAAGAATATTATTTAAATACCGGTAGTTAGTTTTTAAACGATATGATCACTTAATGAAATAATGACTTAAAAGAAAAAAAATTCAAGAAAACTGTCAGATGAACACTAATTTGTTATTTACATATTTTAATAAAAGAATGCATTTTATACAGTTCCATTCCCAGCAATAATGTACATAAGTATTAAGCAAAAGAAACTTTTACATGCTTCTTAACTAAAAAAATAAGTAATTTTTTCCATTCTGTATTTTACATTTGTATTTTTACAAGTGCATTACACACACAGCAATCAATGCTCATTTTACTTTTTTATTTTTTTTTCCTTTGTTAGCAAAATATAATTTTTCATTTACATATATTTACGTTGCTGAGTTGCTTCTCTTTCACTAAAATTAAATATCAAAGCAACTTTCTCTTATTTCAGTAAAGATAATTTACAAAAAATACCAATTAGGAAAGAGGAAAACTTAGTTGCAAGGAGAAATGGATGGAGTGGACGTTAACTGCGAAGTGCTTGAAGCCTGGCTTGCATTGTTGAGACATCATCTTCATCTGCTTCTTCCTCTTCCTCTTCATCTGCAACTTCAGCAGTAGCTGCTGTCGGAATGCTGTCTGATACTGCTGGTGCTTTTCCAAGATGCCCTTAAAATTGAAAGGAATATTTCGTGATTATTAAAGGTAAATATTGTCGTCACATACAACTTTGCTTAAAAGGAAAGATAAAGGTATCAATAATTACTTAGCATATACAGGGTTCAAGGAAAATATCTGGCAAAATTTTAAAGAGTGGTACAGGGGATCAAAACGAGCATTTTCCATCAGTGTGTGTCCAGAAATGATGCATTAAGTGTGGCAGTCAATGACATCTGGGAGCAACAGCATCACTTACCCTCTGGGATTTACAACAGCATGCATCACTTTACAAACGCAGAGCTTGCAAATATTCATATGACGTATAGAACAGCAAACAGAGACAGACTAGCTGCTCAGAGGCTGTACAGGGAATGATTCCGACAAGCCAACTGCCGAATGGACAAATGTTAAAGTGTGTGCACCACTAGCTTTGTGAAAGTGCATCTGTCAGTGCTAACAGATATGATGTGGGTTAGGTTAGGTTAAGGATATTTGCAAGCTGTGTGTTTGTTAGTTTCGTTAAGTTTTATGGGTACGTCAACGGGGGAGGCTGTGGCCTGGGTGGGCTTTCACTGAACACACAACTTCAGGGAAGTTAAGCAACATCAGGCATGGCTAGTCACTGGATGCTGCGACCATCATACAGCAGTTGTTAATCCAGGTCCATCCAGAGACCCAACTCGTCGGCCTCTGGCCATACAGGCCCTGGATGGACGTATTGGATTACAATAAATTAAAAATAATAATAATAATAATAATAATAATAATAATAATAATAATAATAAATTTTGCATCCTTTCACATGACTAATATCTGTACACAATCTGAGTATTCAACATGACTATTTTCTTTTACACATTTCGAGGAAAAACGCAAACATCTATGCCCACAGCGGGATTCGAACCCGCAACCTGACAAATTCAAGAATTGGAAAGCCTATGCCCCAGCTCTCTTGGCCACCAGGCTGGCCTCTGCGTTTGTAAAGCGATGCATGCTGTTGTAAATCCAAGAGGGGAAATGACACCTTTATTCTCAGATGTCATCAACTGCCATGCTTAAATGTGTCATTTCCAGATACACATTCTATGATGGAAAATATTTCTTTTGGTCCCCTCTACCACCTTTTAAAATTTTGCCAGATATTTTCCGAGCACCCTGTATAAAAATTTTCAATTTGAACTGAAAATTAATAAATTATATGAAAAAAAATATTTCATTCTTCTCCTCCCCTCTGCAATCAAAACTGATGCCATTTTTCAGGACATCGCATGGTAATAAAGGAGTAGAGTTTTAGAATCATGAATTGCAAAGTTGGAGTTTCTGTCTGACTGTTGTTTTACACACTTAAACACAGATCACTTTGAAAACATTCTGCATGGAAAACACGTAAGCAAAATCTTGCATAGGTAGAATCTTTTGAGAATGGAACCAAAAGTGCTTCTTTCAGTGACGAGATTCCCAAAAGATTCTCGTGGCAGGAAATGATGTCATATTCTGATTTCCTCAAGAGCAGGGAGAGAAGGACTGGAGAGCAAATTTTCAGTCTTCCAAACAGTTTTTCTTTTTATATTTTGATATACAGTAAACTCCGTGTAATTCGAATCCGCCTAATTCGCATAAATTGCAAGGAACGTTTGATATCTTTTACATTTAATGTAAAATATTACTGCATAATTCGAATTATCGCCCAATTCAAATCAATCATCAAGTACATTTCATACAAACTAATATATTTTTCTCGCCTAATTCGAACGTCATAGTTACTCCGAAAATAATTTGTGACTAATTCCCAGATTGATCTGAACAAGCACTGTGCTACTACATGTGGAGTTTAATGTAAAAATATAATTAGCCGATTCCTCTTCTACTGGATTATCCAGTAGCCTGACTGGATACAGTAGCCAATCCGCTTTCGAGATTTGGCGAGCTTTCCATTGGTGATTGAAGTATATATAAGCAAATAAATTAGGGGTTGTGCTCAGTATCATAAGGACTACAGCAGAACACACATAGGTGACCAGGCGTAAATATTTTTGAAGACTTCAAAATCGTAAATAGCTTTCACAGTTTTTAGGTTTATCTTCTTCTCAATTAACTTTGTTTTTCATTTCAATAGCTTAAAATCTTGCCAGTGCGTAATTATTTTTTATTTTATTGAAACACAAAATACAGGTACAATTTACTACATGTACTATAGATTTAATGTAACATAGATACAGTATATAATTTGTAAGAAATTTTTTTGGGCGGTTTTTGATTACTGATTACCCATAATCCAAAACACATAGTAGTATGACCAATATCGTAGAATTCGAATTATCGCCTAATTCGAATTTTTTTGTTGGTCCGTTTGGATTCAAATTACACGGAGTTTACCGTCTCGATTATCACAGTTTATGATTTGATATCAAAATTCCAATTATTGCGCTCCAAATTCGAATTATCATGGCTGCAAGATGCCACGATAATTAGATTAGATATTTAGTTTTAGCCACTGCTCTTCTGGTTGCACTCTTGTAGTGCTTTGGAAGGTGTATGATATCAAATCTACAGCTATCAAGAAGAAACAGAATAATCAGCTTAGAAGCTAAGTTGCATATGATTAGCAGATTGAAGCAGGCCAAAATTGCAAGAAAGCATGGTCTATTTTAATCAATCTTCCCATTTAGACCATGCTGCTAACTATAAACAGCTGGAACAAAGTGCATTGACCATGTCTGGGTCCCAAATACGAGAAAGAGAAGCTATCTTATGACTGAAATGGAAATGGTATTGTCAGTGTGGATTGAAGATTATAACCACAAAATTCCTCTTACAAGGGAATCCCACATAGCCTATCCACTTTAACAATGGAGTCCTTGTATGGTTGTGTATGGTAAAAGTTTTTAGTTTTCGCGGTTTATTTTGAAACAAATAAAATTTCGCACTCTCTTATTTTGCAAGCATCTATTCGCCTCCGTGGTAGAAGTGGGCGACATCTAGCGTAGATTACTCAAACTAATAAAATGGCGCCTGAGATGGGTACAAGTGGAAGCTTAACAAAGAAAATAACATCTATATTCACAATTTCCCACGAAATAAGCAGTTAAAAACCGAGTGGGAAGTAAAGCTAAAGCTGGGAAAACAAGCTACCAGTTTTTTTTTTGTTTGCAGCGCTCATTTTCTACCCTCTGACTACATTCACGCTGGTAAGTTGAAAAATAAAAAAAATAAATTGTACTTATAGGTAGAACGTAATTATGGTTAATGGACGTAATATATACATATATTAGTAAAGATAAGAAGTATGCTACCGTATCTTAAGTCTTTAGTTGAAAAAAAAAGTGAAGTATCTTTCAAAAGTTAACGTTATGAAATACAGTATTAAATTGTTTATTTAAGGTCTACCAGTTGGACGACACTTTTTGAAATCGGGTGCAGTACCAAGCAGTTTCTACCACAGTGGAAACACGAACTTTCATTTTTAAAACCTCCCAGCAAATCATCTATCGAGAGAACAAAAAGACTGAAAGAACGGGGAGAAAAAAAAATGTTGTGTATATATTTAAAAATTACTTCTGCAAATATTCATTTGGAGTCGTTTAGCGTATTTATTTCAACATTTATATGCCACCTTCATTATATAGAGGCTTCTAACATTAAACCGGCATCGCAGTCTGTGTTGCATTTGTCATCAAATGAAAACCAGTTGACTGAAACCCACGAGGAAATAAATGCTCTTGAAATACCAGAAACCAGTAACATGCAAAATCAACCTGTTGATGCCATGATGGATTTTACAGAAGCCCTCCATCCTGAAACCAGAGAAACCGATGCTTGACAACTTCTTGTGTGTGCAAATAATGTGTACGACTTTTAACAATTTCCTCTCCTTCAACCAAACATCGCGTCTTATCACCAACATAGGCAAAAATTTCCTGCAAACTTATGCTGAAGCTGCTGCTAAGAGCGGGGGATGGAGTACCCCTTCTAGCCTCTATACCCCGAGTACCCATAGCCTGCGCCATTTTGAAGTAATCTAAGCGCCAACTATAGGCCATCGCGGAGGCGAATAGTAGCTTCAGTTGCTTAACATATTTCAATTTGGTGGAAATCTGTGACATACATGTTCGAGGGATTCCCTTGTCAGTCAAATGATTATAAAAACAAAAGCAAAGAATTTCCTTGAAAAAGAAAAGAATTAGAAAGTAAAATTGATTTGGCATCAGCAGAAGAATTCAGAGTGATTAGATGAGTTCAAAAAGCGATCGGAACCTCAGATATAAAATTAAATTAAAAAAAAAAAAAAAAATTAGATTTGAAAAATTCATAACAATGATTAACCATTTTACTTGCATTATTCATTCCGATTATTGTGGAATTTTTTGTGGCAACAATAACACGATAATCAAGGTATTCCTTGTATACGTTGCGTACGTTAACATTACCCTTGATTAATGTCATGATTCAAACAAAATGGATTCCAATTTTTTCCAAAGAATTTACGGTACGTTTAAATAATTATTATGTTATTATAAAACTGAGTGTTCCAAAACTCTGAATTTATAAGAAACATAGTTATCAATGCATGTATGCAATGTCTTTTTAAGAGGGAAAATGAGAAAGTAACGAGAATTTATTTACTTTTCATCTACATATTAACAAAACATACGCAATATCTTTCTCAACAGAATCATCCAGCTTTGCAACACATTTTATGTACTAGCCCAGAAATCAACTTTTTATGTAGAAGCCCAGAAAATTTTTATCAGTCTTTTAAGCTGCATCTTTTATCTCATATTAGGTGTAAACCAGAGATCAATTAACTGATCTGTTAATTGATCGTCTCTTGTGTGAACAAATGGAATTTGGAAGGAGAAAATTTTGGACAAAAGTTGGAGATATGCTGTTTTTCAGAAGAAATCACAATGATTAACATATAAAAAGCTTGCAAAATTTCCTAGATCGTTCCTAAATAAGGTAAAAGCATTTGTTTAATGTTATCTTTTGTTCATAAATTTTATTTTTGGTTTGTTATTTTACAGATGTTCTGCTCGTGTTTCTAAACTTTCGAAACGAGAGTGGGTCATTTCAATGGCAAGATATTCAAAATTATTTGTACCAAATATTAATCTTTATGTGTCATATTAAAGAGAAAATGTTGCTATATAGGGAGCTGTCTGTTATTTCTCATAACTTAGTGTTTTGCGAGGGAAAAAAAAAAAAATCACATACAATATACAGTTCTTTTGTGAAACGGTTTCTAAACTTTTGAAATGGGCTTATATTTTGCTTTCAAAACTTCGCTGTAGCACTGTCTTAGACAGTGAAAAAGTGGACTTAAATTTGGAAAAAAGTGAATTCTCCATAAAGTTTCAAACGTGGAGCATGTATACATATATCATAAAAGTTGTGAGATGAAAAATAAATGGTCAATAATTGCTAAGAGATGCCTTTTGAAAACCTGAAGTGGAGTCAAGCTATGCAGTCCAGATTTCTGGAAATTCCTGAATTTTAGGAGTTTTGCCGTAAAAAATATGGTGCAGTAATTAGGCTTTCATTTTTTGATGATTATGATATATTTTTATTTTTAAAAATTACTATTTTTTTTTCTTTATTTGTTTTTATCTGCAGTTTATTACTTTGTTTTTGTAATGACAAGTTGATGTCTCTTATTACTTATTATAATACTATAATTTTGTAATTACATACTCAGGTTGGTGCTTTCTTCACCTTCCATTTTATATGCTGACGATATCACTCTCTCTTATGCTAATATCCTGATTTTCAATCTCCAAGTCTCTATTAATCATTCTTTAGCTATTCTTAATTCTTGGAATTCAGCTAGCCATTTATTTTTAAATCTTAACAAGACTAAAAACATGTTTTTCATCAACGTAATAAGTGTTCTATCGCATCTGAATTATTCTTATACAGGGTGTCCATAAAAGGTCTGACATTTCAATATATATGGGGGGAGGCCGTGGCCTGGTGGGCTTTCTCTGAAACACAACTTCAGTGAAGTTAAGCTACATCACTGGATGGGTGACCACGATCTTTACCCCCCCCCCCCGGCTGCTGTGACCATCATACAGCAGTCGTTAATCCAGGTCCATCCAGAGACCCAACTCGTCGGCCTCAGACCATACAGGCTCTGGATGGACGTATTGGATTACAATGAATAAAATGAAAAAAAATAAAAAAAAAGTTTTATTAAACCAAGTTAGTAGACCCCCAACATGTGCAAGTCACACTGAGGGTATCCAGCAGATAATCAATTTCTTGCCATGTTCTTTTGAGCATATCGACATCCACCTTGTTAATAGCAACTGTGATTCACTTCAGTTCTTGCACTCTAGCGGCAAAATTGTGAAACACAATAAAACTTTTTCAGTTACAGTTTCATATATTGAAATCCGTTTCTGTTTATCTTTATTAGTTTTTTGGTAATACACAGATAAAATGTGTCAGACATTTTATGGACACCCTGTATTATAATGATTATTTGGGCTTATACCTGGCTCCTGACCTTTCTTGGAACACACGTTAATGAGCTTCCTTCCACTCTAAACAAAAACCTAGGTCAGATTTCTTATCTTCTCCGATCTTAATCCTGCTATATTATGCCATTCTTACATTCGCATTTATACTATGGCATTCAATTCTGAGGCTCAACTTCTAATTTCAACCTGATGCATCTTTTTAGAATTCAAAAGTGGTTCTTAAGAATACTGTTGAAACTGTGAAAGTCTACTTCTGTTTCTGAATACTTTTAATTCTCTTGGTGTCCTCACCATATTTCAAGTTTATATTTTACAATTAGTTATATTTATCTATAAAGTACTCAACAGTCATCTAACTCTCACTTCTATTTTCCCGTGTCATTACCAATACGATATTCACCACTATGCGATCCGATCCGCCAATTCTATTCGCATTCCTTTAGCCCAACGCCGCTGCTTCTCTTACGTTGGGCTTCTTTACCAGATTCTCTCCGTTCATCCCCATCTTCTGCTGCTTTCAAAAAGGGTTTAAAATTTTTTTCTTTTTTTTTTTTTTTTTTTTTGCTCACAAATTTCATACTAACCATTCCTCTGATCTTTTTACTTACAAGGGAACCCCAGATAGCCTTTTTTTTGCGCGCAAGCACACCGTGGAAGCGATAGCATTGCGCGGCAGTGAAGCGCCCGGAAGTGCGCAGAGTTCAAAAAACATGGCGGAAAGAGGGGAAGCAAACTTGTTAGCGGCGATCGCCAAAGAATTGCAGTTAGAGCACTGTTATTAAGCATAAAACCTTAATTTTGCTGTACAATTATTCGTGTCGGAATAATTTATAAGATGAGGTAGGCATCCATGAATACTATTTTTATTTAAAATTATAAAGCACCGCGATACATACCCCCTCACCAACGCAACGTATTACTCGACGTTGCACATGAAGCCAGCCCAGTGTTTGATTACCGAATTATTTAATAAAATGAAATAATAAATTAAGGAAATGGTTATTAATTACTCTAGACATTTTTTACTGGAAGGCAATTAGCTAATTGTAATAATATATTTTAAAAACTAAGTTTGTTTAGAAATTTGAGAAGCCATTCAATTGCCATCTGCTGCTGTCTATTTCATCTGAAGTGGATTCGTGCTTATTGCTGTGAGTAGTGGAAGAAAGAAGTTCCATTAAGCGCATTAATACACCGCTTTAACAATGGAGTCCTTGTATGAATATGTGCGCTCAAATTTTTTTGTTTTCGTGGTTTATTTTGAAAGAAACAAAAATCCGCAATCTCTTATTTTGCAAGCATCTATTGTAGCTTCAATTGAGTAACATATTTCAATTTGGTGGAAATCTATGACATACATGTTCGAGGGATTCCCTTGTTAGTTTGAGTTTCTCATTTGATGTAATTGTTTTATTAATTACTTGTTTGCTAATTATTTGATCATTCTCTGGCCATACAGGCCCCTGTCAGGAATTTATGTCTGTAGTACTGAATTAACAATAAAATATATAAGTAAACATATATGGCTTGAAAATCTTAAAATGGCTCCTTCTTTGAACTACAAGGTGTGATCAAAAAGTTCCAGAAACTGATTTTTTTTTTATTGTGATATTTAAATTTCGATATCTTATTTAAAAATTTTTCTGTCTCATTAATTTTCATGTTGATGATAATACAAACGATAATAAACACATACACATTTGCACCAGAACCACTGAGGGAACTCAGCGGCCAAAGCACCCTTCTGTTATCACCATCTGAACCAATGATTTATCTCTATCTCACCAATATCAGCAGTCAGACAATACGGACACAATTATATATCAAGTTCACCAACATCCTTCAACCCATTTATGCACCGACCATTCTTTGGGTTCAGTCTCTCAACAATCAACAACCAGCACAAAAATATACTGCGACCAACATCGAACAGATAACGGAGGCATTGACATGGAATCATTGGAATTTAAATCAGGAGGCTCAACTCATCAATCGCAAAATAACACCATCGTGGCAGCAGCAGTGCCTTAGGTACCCTCGATAATTGAGTGGATGCAGGTGGTGGTTGTATAATAAATGGTATAAGGACATTTGCCTTTTTTAGATATGGTTGTTGTATTTTTATTTTATCCTGGTTTTTTTTTTTTCTTTTTTTCATTAATATAAATACTCTTTCTCCCTTTAATTCCCAACCACCAGAGTTTTACATAACTTTACACTGAACACACTTACTGTGAACATCATCTCCATTTCTGTCAGTGCTCAGATTGTTTGGAAAATCAAGCACAGTGCCCTTATTGGATTCCAGAATTTCCCATTGAATTCATTGACAATGACAACAACTTGATTTGGACATATCAACTTTGACAAAAAGAAGACTCACCTTCGATAACAACGAAGCATGGGAAGCAGATCTTCATAGTCCCAAGAAGGTATGTCTTACAATTGACTCCCCACAATACAACACAGACATTTCTTCAAATAATTCCAAAAGACTCTCAGATTTCAACATGATTTTTTTTTTTCTTGTGATATTTAAATTTCAAATTAATGCCATATATCAATATCTTATTTGAAAATTTTTCTATATTCTCATTAAGTTTCATGTTGATAGATGGCATCACTACAGTGAAGTACGCATTTATGAATAGACAGAATTTTCACAAAAGCGATTTTCGTCGCTTTGCTTACAATTTTATGAAAATTTGTTACTCTTTAAAGTCAGCCATTTCTCTGGGTACAAAAATCACAGATGTGAAAATTTTGTCGGAGCCACAAACATGCGTCTGCGTAGTGCTGCCATTTATAAACACAAAACTTAACGAGAATATAGAAAAATGTTCAAACAGTGTTAATTTGAAATTTAAACATAAGGAAAAAAGAATTTGGTCCCAGAACTTTTTGATCACACTTTTGTATTATGTTTTATTTTTTCATTTTGTTTGATTTTATGAGATTTTTCGAAGAGTTAACCTCTTTTAAGTGCTTTCAAAAGACAATTTAAAAATTGTGATATAAATTTATCTCCAGTTGTTGCTATGATAGGAGAAATGATAATAAAAATGGAAAAGTATATGATAATAAAAAATTTTTCCTATTAAAATATACAACCTGTGACAATAAGGTTCGGTGAATGACGTCAAATTGCTAACGGTCGTAACAGTGCACCATCGTCGTATCCTGCCCCAGACAGGTCGAGACATGTTTAAACAAATTTGAGAGAATCAGTGCTGCGAGTGTGTTTATTGTGTTTAAACAGGACATTGAAGACAGAAGGCGTAGTACACGCGGTCGAAACCCAAAATGGATCAGCGAACGAAAGAGAGTCATGAAATGATGACATCAGTTTACAAAGAAAGTGCTATTACTTTGAAGTGTGTTTATGAGTCATTTAGAAGACCCCCCTCCCCCAAAGTGGCCAGACATCCAACGTAATGTTACGACCCAACTGAAGGCTATCCCTAAAAACGGCTACGCCAGGAGTTTCCAGGACTTGTACAGGCATTCCCAGAAGTGCATTACCATCGACGGGGATTACTTTGAAGGATAGTAACTGCTGTTTCATGTAAGCAAGCAAACCACTCTCAATATGCCACCATTCACCGAACTTTATTGTCACAGGTTGTATATTTCTACTGTTTTCATATTATTTGTATGTTATATACCTTTTTTTTTCACCAAAAATAAAATATTTTACTGAATTATGTATTTGTGGAGTTGTTTTGTTAAGCTGTTGTTTTTGGTTTTTGCTTTTTTTTTTTAATTTCTAAATCTTCTAAATCTGTTTTTAACATAAAATTTTTTTTTTCCATTCAAAACATTGTGAAAATTTAACGGTTGCTAAAATTTGAGCCAATATGATAATATAATAGATATGAAAAATAAAGCTTTTGTCCTCCTTACCAGCTGTAACTTCCCACAATATCTTATCAACTTCTTCTTGTGCCTCTTCTTCCAGCTCATCTTGATCTTCCATAACCGAGAGAGTATCGTCGAGCATTTCCTCAATAATCCCAGCCTTAAATGAAAATGAATTTCACAATACTATATTAAAAAATATAAGTGATGAAAGCCTCATGAAAAATTATAATTGTTTGCTTAAACATTTTATAATGTACACTTCATATATAGCCAACGTGAAAATACCAAAGGATTTATCATCTCCACATGCCAATTATTCAAAGAAATGCTACCACTAATAGCTAAGGTCAAAATGCATAACGAATTCAATATGACAATAGGTACCGAGTTCCTAAGTCATATGCCATCTCATGCTACAGGAGTATTCATATATCAATATTCAGTCAGATATACAGTCGAGTCTGCTTATAAGAGCCTCAATGGGAACAGAGGAAATGGCTCTTATATCCGGATTATTCGTACAACTGGACCATACAATAGAGAGTTGATTTTTTTAAGATATTACCATAACGAATAGAATTAGATAGTGTGATCACTCTAGTAGCAGCCAATGCTAAAATCAAGCGAGGTGCAGAATATGTGAAATACCATTGCTGCTGTCACAATCGATCAACTTCATAGCTAATCCTGCTTAATGCAAATGGTAATTTCACATTTTGTATAAGTTTCTGTAATATATTTTATTGTTTAAGTAGTTATGAGTGATGAGCGTTTTATAATGTGTTATTACAGAAATTTGTATATTGTTTGTTAAACTTAAAACAGTATTTTTTTTTTACTCTTATTTTAAAATATCGAAGGCAAGCAGCTGTGAATGAAATTCATGTACAGTAAAATAAACATGGACAGATTTTTGCAAAGCGTACATTATTTAAGACAATATTTAAAATATTTTTTTATCTAGCAATGACAATAATCGATGACATACTAATAATGACATTGATACTGTGGCTATTGATACAGTAATACCTTAATAAATAGAATAAGATTCGTAATAGTTAAAATATTTAAGAAACAGTAACTGGTACATGTAGTAAAAAGAAAAAAGAAATCGCGGTTGAAAATTAATTTTTAAAACTATCGTACAGTTAAAGTTTCATCTTTTTCCTTGTAAGCGAGTGCTAAAAACCTCCGACTCACTGGTCAATAACAGAGTTAGTGATATTTTGCGGATGCATCAGAAACTACCCCAGTAATCACACTTATTAATTTATTCTTTAAATTACATTTGACACTTTTATATAGTGCAATACATATTGTACATATTGTTGCATCCTCTCCCGCGATCACCTAGCTATTTTTTAAAAATTTTGTTGTCTACTAAAATGAAAAGTAAAAGGACTTTAAGATGATTACAGTTGATTGTTTGTAGTTAAAAACCATTCTGATTGTTGGCAGTGAAGTGAATTTTGAACGTGATTAATAATAACTTGTTTGTCGGTGAGATTTTATTCTTGTCGACTATGACACTAAAAATAAAAAAGGAACGTTTCAATATTATGGATAAAAAAAAAACGAATAGAGAGAGATGTGTGTAGAAGTGTTGCTGTTATCCAACGACGACTTTGGATACGGAACATTGCTTTCGAACCAATCTACCATCAATAATCGCCAAGGTAGACAACGGAAAGACTGATCGTTGTTTGGTTAAGGAGAACTATAAGTTTGATAAAAAAAAGGCATATCCGATACAAATACATGGTTATCAGATACTTCGAAGTCAATCTGAAAACTACTTGAACGAAAACAAAAGAGAACCACAAAGGAATTTTACCGGATAGAGTGAATCTTGACTAAAGACATTTCGTATAATCATTTGACGATAAAATATTTTCCCAGAACTATTGGAATGAAAGTAATGTGTTTGGAAAAATCTACTTAGTGCAGAGACAATTTGTTAAAATTAATTCTTTATTGCACCGACGAATATCGAGAAATAAAAACTTCAAGGTTGGAGAATCGTTGCCATTGGAATCTACACGGCGAAATTCGACCAACCCCGGACAGCACTGTTAAAAGATCCACGTCGATCTTGGAAACTGGAACAACCCCAAACTTCACGTTAGAAGCAAGTCGTCCTATCCACTATATTCTTCAAGGAGCGATCGTCAAGTCATTGACGTCCATTGGAGAAGGATCACGGAGACGAAAGTTTGCGAGAAGACCGAACACGGTGAACTCAAGACGAGACGATTCAAAGAGAAGTATCTGGCGAAACGCAGGTAATCTTTTGACCGATATATTGGTGGGTCCCCTTAGAAGATAACCAGGCCTTTGACCACAAGAACTGTAGTTAAAAAAAAGGAATTATTAAGAGAGAACTCCCAGTTAAATGAATAGAAAGTTAAAGATCACTTAGTCTATAAAGGAAAAGAATTGAACGGAAGGGGAAAAGATTAAATTATTGTTGATCCGTCAAACGACCCAGAGTTGATCTTCGTGCTTTGTGGAAATCCAACAATCTGTAGAACCTACCTAGAACTATTTCAAGCAGGATCGAAATGTTAAGCCGTCTGCTTGTCCTTACCGGTCGCGGCCCCTCCCTCACTAACAACCTTACCTGTCCCCACCGTGTGAATGATCGACGCGAATGAAACCCCCTTTTCCCCCGCGCACTGGTTCTGTCGATCGGGAAAACATGACTCCCAATTCGTTAGCATTTCATTTAGCCATTTCCGACAGATTTGCCACGTTTGATCTAATCCCCAGGTCAGAATAATTAAAGACACTCAAGCTACTATCACGAGAAGTTTATGCTAACTATAACATAAAAAGGATTAAAAATATCAACAAACTTAATGACTATTTTCCCATTGTAAATTACAATTCCGCCATTGTACAACCCTAGTTTTTTTTTTCTTTTGTATTCGCCCTAAGGAACGGGTACATTGATTTTGCACCAATAAATTACCCCAATTCGTAGAGCTGAGGGGGATGAATCCATTTGGTTTATATATTGTGGGTTTATTGTGTATCCTGACTCATTCTTCGAAAGAGTGTTTGGTGGAATAAGGTAGTGATGGTCTGGTTATTGTGGGGATTGGTGTGTATACTGCTCCAATCCGCTACAATATCCAGGATGGAAAAAATTTATTCTTTTAGTCTGTGAAAAATTTAAAGTAGATTTTTCAATAATCTCTTCAAGTTCATAAAAAGCATTATAATCTGTTTTAGCATATGGGACGCTTTCAATAAATCAATCGATTTCGCAAAATCAATTGTTGATAAGGCATCACTTAATGCATTTTACACAACCCGTGCGTGATAGTGTGCTTTAGTTACCCAGAAGATGCCTTGGTCCAATGGTTGAATCAATGATGTTGCGTTCAACAGTATAAAAAACAATCTTTATGTTCTCTAGATAACTTCAGGATAATTCTCTAATATTCTATTTGCTTTTAGAGAATTATCCTTTTTTGCTTTGATAAAGGATAGTCTTTATCCGAAACGTCAGCTTTTTATTTTGATTTAGATTAATTATTTTTGTTTATTATACCTTATTTTTTATTTATTTTTTTTGTTATTAATTTGTAATTTTAATTAATAACTATTATTTATGTTCTCTAGAGGTAATTCAATCTTGTGACAAGAGACATTATTGGCAAAACGTTCACTACAATATATTAATTCTACCAATCAGAGAACGGACTGCACTGGCCAATCACAGAATAAAGCTCTTATATGAGGACTAAAAGGGAAATTGGGTAAAAAAAAAAAAAATAACACTCTTATAGAAGGACAGTTCTTTTATCCAGAGCTCTAATATCCGGATCCTCTTAATATAGAAAACTAGAAGAGGTACCCGGCGTTGTCCAGGATAATTACACGTGTAGGTAAACAGAATCTGCCTTGTTGGTCATCGAGATATATATTGTTAATCCCTGTATAGTATTGGTGCATTGTTGATACCTATTGTTGCACAAACTTTGCCTTGCATTATTGGTCATGAGATATATATTTTTGGTCCGTGCAGAGTGTTTGTGAATTGCGTGTTGATACCATTGCTGATAAGCATTGTTGCACAAAGTTTGCCTTGCATTTTTGGTCATGAGATATTTCTCATTAATATGCCTTGCCAATACCATGAATATCGATTTTATATCGATAGTTATTATTTTTTCAAAATAGACAGTGACCTTCCTCATGCTTTGAGGTCAAGTATGCAAAATTTCATCAAGATCGGAATAAAACTGTAGATTTGTATAAGAAACAAACAAATCTACAAACATCCCTCTTTATATATATAGAAGATATAGGGGAAATATTCGGGAACATGAGAAATGGCTCTTAAATGCAGACGACACTTACATCCAGAGCTCTTATAAATGGACTCGACTGTACATGAATTGGACAATGCGATCATGTATATGGTGCAAACTATACATAGGCAAGTTTAAAAAAATGAATTTAATTATGTTAAGACAAAAACTAGAGTTTCACATATTGAAAAAGAACACATTTCTTTTGAATTCAATCGAATTATAGAAATGAAAAGATTATATTCAATCGATGAAAAATTACTTTTGCTGCTGTCACTGCGATACAATTTTAGTGCTTTCAAAAGTTACTATAATACAGTTAAAAGTTAATAAAGCAGCAATTAATAGAAAGAGTTCGAATACTTTTGAAGTCGTCAAGTATTTTAAAGCTTTTCCATAACATACGTAATTGTGAAAGCTATAAGCACATGAAAAATAAGCAACATATTTTTTAAATTTTATTGACTTATTAGACTGAAAAATTTACTCGAGCAAATGTAGAGCCTTCTATCGTAATCATTTCTATTTCGTAATCCTCTCTGGTCATCGGAAATTTTTTGTACTGGCTGCATTTGCTTATTTGAGATGTTGTGGCTTGAATTTCGTTAGGAGTTGGCTGTGTTTCAACATTTAATTCATTTTCGCAAGATTCTCCTGTGGAATTGGAATCACAAATAAACCTGCCGTTGCTTAAATGTACTAATATTTCCTGTGCATTCATATTTTCATCTATTTCATCCGATTTTACAAATGAGAAATGTAACTAATCTTACAATCGTCTGCTTTGGAAATGTTTGTCATTAGGTGAAGCATTTTTACAATACAGGTAAAATAGTCTTGAAAATTATCGCTAGGTGGACAGTAGCCTAATATAAATTTATAAAATTTAAAAATAGTTTTAGTAATAAATTTAAAAAAATTATTTTTTAAGTATTTAGTAATTAAACCTTATTTACACACATTATATTTATTTAAAATCGTATTAAATTCATTTAAAATCATATTAAATTCATTTAAAATCGAATTAAATCTATTTAAAAATGTATGAAATTCATTTAAAATTGTATGAAACCAATTTGTAAAAACTGTTAAAGATGAACAGAAAGTAACAAATGCTTCTTGACAAATCGATTGTTAAATGACATGCCATTATCTTTGTATTCTTTGCACTCGCTGTTTTAGCACGTGAATTCGACTTGAAGGGGTCTACGAAAAATTCTGAAAAGTTGATACGGCCGAGCTAAGACTTTGATGGTCATATTTCTGAAAGCAGAATTTGAAAAAGTTAATCCGTTTTCAAGTTATCGTGCAAACAGCGGACGGACAGCCGGCCGGATAAACGTACAGACCAAGGGCGCATTCTTATAAGTAGTTTTTATGCTAAAGCTCCTAATAATGAGACTGATTTCATTATAGCCAGAAAAAAATACATCCACGAAGCTATGCATGTCATCAATATAACTAGCCATCATCTTTAATCTAGCAACACTGCAATGATGGGAAATATGTAGCCACTGTCTGCAGTTAGTGAGAGAGTGCTGTTATCCAGAGTTAAAATTATTTTTACTGCAAAACCATAAAAGACATCAAAGTACTGCTGCTTGTGATAATTGTGTGTGACCTCAGGAATGCGCTGCACAGCGTGAGAGCATGTGATATGACGGTTGCGTGGGCGAACAGTGACGTAAAGTCGGTCATGGTTCTCATGCAAGATCAGTCACGTTCTTAGAAGTTTATTTTGTTGTAAAATCGTACCAACGTTGCATTCAGCACTTTCAAAGGAAGTTTTCTGAAGCTCCTATACTGTACTAGGAAATACAACTGTGTATGATCTTGTATACCGGCTTTATGAGAAGGCTGTGTATGGTAAACCTAAAAGTGCCCGATGTGCTGTGGTGATGATCATGTTTCTGAAGAAAATTCAAGCTTCTCTGCAGCACTCTTCGGAAGTCACTTCGACGACTGTCTCGAGTTAGGGGGCTCGTATTCAGCCTACCAAAGGCTACTAAATGTCTAACGCTACGGTTGTACAGAATTCAAGTAGTGCAAGAGCTTCATTCTTTGGAATTGGAAGATGCATTGCTTACTGCTAAGTTTTAAGATTTTAAGTGCAAAAGTTTTATGTGCAAGACTGTAACTGCATGAAGTTGGATTCTCCGTTTTTGTGTGAGAACCATGACTAATAAAATGCCAATGCTCGTCTGCACCCACGCAAGCATCTTGTCACGTAATGCTCTCGCGTTATGTAGCGCGTTCCTAAGGTCACACTCAACTGCCACAAGCACCAATACTATATCTTTTATGATTTTGCAGTAAATATGTCTTAAACTTGGAATTCGAGGACTTTCGAATCGCCCTGTAAAGGAACATGAAGCAAAGAGTGAGCATTATGTTTTAAAGTCAGAAAAAGTGCTGCTGAGACAGTGGGATTGAATACACAAGTGTATGGAGATATTTTTTTATCATTCCCAAAGGCAAACAAATTAGTCCTCAAAAAGGGCAACCATACTGGATGTATTTCTATGATAGCGAGGGAGTTATTCACGATGAATTTTTTTTGACTGACAAAAGTTGCAGTAACTTTTTATTTGAGCATTCTCAAACGCCCATGGAAGACAATCCTCAGAGTCCAAACCCAATTATTCCACTCTGGCAGATGGTTCCTTCTTCACAATAATGCACCTGCTCACCAGACAGCACCTTCACAGGAATTTTTCACCCGTTCATTCATCCAACCTATTCTCTAGATTTATCCTCCTGCAGTTATTTTCTGTTCCCAAAATTAAAGTTATCATTGAAAGGGCAGCCTCATGTCTATGTTGAAAACATCTAAAGGGCTGTATCGCTGACTCTTTGGGTCGTCCACAAGACGAATCAGTCTTTATTAGATTGAGTGAATTACTATATCAATGAAAAGTGAGGTAATTTACATACTGGCAATATCCTACTCTTTAGCTTTTTTTTTTGTTTTATAATGTCAGTCTCATTATTTAATTATTGGACTGCTTATATCGAGTAGATGAAAATACACTGTGACAATTAAAAAATGAACACTCAGAAGTGATGTCACAATGCTGATTTTACATAGAAGTTAAATAGGATCATTAGCATTATAATCCAGAACATCCTTTTTTAGGACGACATGGAAGACGTGCTGTTCCAGCAAGACAACGCCCAGTCACATGTAGCTCGTGTAACTCAACATGTTCACCAAAATCCCATCCTGTTCACTAGACCTTTTTACAACCTAGTATGTATGGTTACTGGACTGGACATCATGAGATCCATCCTATCAACTGCCTATGACTTTCGCCCAGTACTGCCAACTGTGCAATGTGCATGGAAAGACATTCCTCAAGATGATATTCGTCATCTGTGTGATTGAATGCATTTCAGAGTTCAAGCTTGCATTGCAGCAAAGGGGAAGAATTATAGACTTAACTAATGTTCGAGAATAGACAACCTGTATCTTCAATAAACAATCGGCTTGTTGTTAAAACCATCGCTTTCGTTGACCGATGCAGCGAGTGTCATATGGAACAGTAATGTGCTATTTAACAACACATCTGATGCATCAGCAAACAAATATGTCAGTTGAATAATATCAATTCAGTGACTTATTTCAGTGTCGTAGCTTAGTAAACTTGAATCCAGGACAAATTGTGCCCCTTTATTCTATTCTGTACAAACCTGGTGTCTTCCCTTATGCAAAAGCCCTGGATGGCCTCATTATTATTACGTATGTTTGTAGGGTACAGGAAAAGCGCTCATTTTTACGAGAAGTATTTTAAATGGCAAAAGAAGTGATGAAAATATTTTAACAATGGCAGTGGCCTATTATTTAGATTTACTACCTAAAAGGAGGCAAAAATAATTAATTACATAGAGCAATTCTTTGCCAAGTTTTGTCTCAATACTCCATCATAACGTGTCACCACCATTTTTAATTCGCAAAACGATCACATGATCTGATTTAATGAAGAAAATATCGCTCCAACCCAGAGTTCCGAGAAGATTCAATATAACTCAAGAGAATTTAACAGCAGTTTCAATGAAATCTAATGCCTCCCATTCAATCACTGTTGATTTTAACAACATGCCAAATGTTATATGAGGTTATTATGTGATCATAGTGTTGTTTCATTCACATGACTCTCAACATAAAATCTCAGTTATGTGGCATCATCCCTTCTAAGTGTTCATTTTTCAGTTGCCACTAGTGTATACAAGGTGTTTCATAATTGGTGTCCCATTTTTAGGTCCAAATAACGGCTCAAGGGAAACAGGTGGGGGGGAAAATGAATATTGATTATTTGGTGTTAATGTCTCCTAATTCAGAATAAAAACATTTCGTGTCCCTGGGGGTGAAGGGGTAAATTTTGAAAATTTTAATTTTGTAGGGGTAGGGGTTAGACCCCATGTGTTATTTAGAAAGTTGTAGAGCATCATGTAAAATGTGGGTTTAGCAAACAACCCGGTGAAAAAATCTCATCCCCTGCCCTTTATCGAGTGGCTAGCTAATGTAGACAAAAACAGAAAAACTCATTAGAAACTTATTAGAACTTTATTAGCTTTTCAGGGTAACGACTCATTCATTCTCATTCATTTTCAAATGTACTGTTTTCTAATAAGTAATACGGGACACCAATTATGAAACACCCTGTATAATAAAATTAACCGACAAAATGGAATTTATTTATTGATATTTAATTATTATTTGATGATATTTTTGTTTTGAATTCCTTATAATCAGTAACACTTAAAAGACTACCACATATGCATGTGCACACATGGAATATTTTAGAGTTGTTTGGTTTAAATTTACCACTATACCGCTGGAGATAATGTTGTGCTTTTGTCATTCAATCTCTTTTATATCCATTTTCTATATGGCCACATACACATAATTCAATATAGATGTTATAATCTACTAACCCTCATCATTTCTTTAGACAGTTCCTGCATTGTATGAGCAACTTCAGGGACCTTAACCAGCGACTGCATGCTCTTCATTACTTCAGTACTTTTCTGCAGCGTACCAGCTAATCGAACAGTAGCTAAAAGAAAAAGAATGTTTTTGAATATTTGTATTTTCATTTAGCAAAATTAAAGTGGAAAATGAAAAAATAACAAAAGTATGCATCTATTTTTGTCTTACCTAATTGATTTTTCATACTTAACACGACAGAATTTATTTGGGCCTTAGAGGCATGGATTTTACTAATTGCTTTTCTTGCTCGAATAATTTCTTTAGCCAAAATAACACACACATCACGATCGCCTTTTTTAGCTGCTTCCTTGAGAGAACGTTTCACTTTTTCCTCTTCACGCTGAATTCCTAATTAATAGAAAATAATTTCTATGATAACACCTTGAACTGGAATAAAATATACAAACACACATAAAACACAAAATGAAAGTAAGTAAGTAAACTTAACACTACTGATTCTGAGATGTCCACGCAAAGAGTAACAGCTGAAGTGCAACTAGAAATTATAAATTCACTTGCATTATTGTAAAAAAAAAACAACACAAAACAATATAACAGTGATGCAACAAACATAAAAATTTAATCACAACACTGTGACAACAATATGTGTGCATTGAATAAATAACAATGGTTAAAACTTTAACAGAAAAAATTAAAGAAAAAAACCAAAAACACCTGGCCAAAAATTATAAAACCAGGTTGTTTAATATCCAATAAATCCATCATTTTCTCAGTAATATTTTCATACATGATTTGGCATTAATTTTACAAGAGATTGCAAATAGTTTAGGTTGCTATTTTCCCAGCTTTTTATGCTTTGGGCCCTCAGTTCTCTAATTGATGTAAATTGCTGCAGATTTGCATAAACAGCTCTTGCTGAGCAACCATAAACATTTTATATGGGATTAAGATCAGTTGACAGAGGCCAGTTTATTATTTGTACTGCATTAGTGAGGAGTCAACTTTACATTGTGATTTGGGAAATGGACTTGTTGGAACTCAAAGGTCCTCCTAACTTATAATATCTGGTGATACTAAATAATATACTAATTTCATTCTTCCTGAAATAAATGCCAAATTGGATACTTAAGGCTCCCTAAACCATTATACTGTCTCCTACTTGTTGGCATTTGGAGTACACTTCATCATCCTTTTTATATCATGACAATAGAAAGTATATCCATCTGGACATTCCAGATAAACTTTGCCTCATTGCTCCATATCAACTTTTGCTATAGTGTGGTCAGAGATATCATTTCTCGTGCCCAAAGTAGTCTCAGTTGTTTGTGCCTGAGAAGAAGTGCTGACTGACCTAGTCTTTTTTATACATAAATCTTTCTGCTTCGTGAAAAACATTGGTGACTACTGTTCTTCCAACAGGGATATCTTCACCACATACCACAGCTCGAGTTTACATTTTATCTTTGTCACTCGTTTTATAATTGCCCTTATGTCACAGGCATTGAGTTTTGAGGGTCTCCAATAAATTTTTTTCACCCCATAATTATCTTTTATTTTGAGGTAATTGTCACTTGCGGTAAGTGAATATCCCAAAGGTCTCACTTTCATGTAGAGAAATTATCTGACAGTTTTTAAATTTACTTAAAGATTGTCCTTTTGGCATTGTTCAGATTTCATTAATTAATCAGGCAGTTAATTTACACATTAGTAGCCATTTTACTATATTGCAGACATGTTTGAATGCACTCAAATGCAATGCAAAATCGGCTCCAATGCAGATTTCGGATGGCTCCCAAATTCTACTTCTGGTTTTTAAAATTTTTTCAAAGTTATTTCTTCGCTAATTTTGACAATTTATCATTTCATTACATTTATGATGCATATATACATGTTGTACGTTCAGGGCTTGGGGCTCGATTTAGCGCGATTCGGTCTAATGCAGTCACTCTATCATGACTTCCGACGACCATGTTCCACTGTGTACTAGTTAATGCCAACTGTTGGTTTACATTGACATTTCTTTACTTCAGAGTACAAGTTTTGGATATTGGTTTCATCATTTTGGTCAGGCATATTTTGTTTTTGGTTTTTAATTTTTTTTCTGTTAAAATTTTGACCATTACTGTATTATTTATTCAATTTATTCAATGTATATGCATTATAATCATGACATTGTCATTAAATTTTTAGTGTTTTGTTGCATCACTATTATTCTTTCTTTATTATTATTATTATTATTATTATTATTATTATTATTTTTTTTTTTTACAATAATGCAAGTGGCTTTATAATTTCTGGTCGCACAGTTTAACCATACATACTAGGTACCACACTTACAATGGTCAAAAAAGTTTGAGACCATCTTAGTTCATAAAGGCTATTTGTGTTATGAAAATATATTTATAAATCAAACAAAAGGATAAAGGATATACTTCCCATAAAGGCTATTACTTTTATAGTTGTCACATTCTCTAAAAGACCAGAATACCCTATTAATTAAGTTTGTGATTCATTTTGATGCTGTTTTTAAAAAAGGAAAACCATGTCCTATTTTCAGTTTGTTTACTATGTACAATTTTTAATGTGATAAAACATTTTCAAACTAAAAGGATGAAGAAAAGAAATAAACAAAAGGTACATTCACTACAGTATGTATTAACAGGAAATAAATTTGAAACCAGGATACATTTTCTTAAATCTGAACCTACTGCTGTCAAACTGGTGTATCTTTGGATCATCTATAAAATTGGTAGAGACTTTACAACACTAGAGAAACAACACTATGGACCCCTTACTGAACGTTTGGATCATCTCTATAAGAAAGAAATTCAATCAGTCTGTTTGTCATACACTGCGTTTACATGCACGTTTCGATCCGGATCGACTTGTGCTAATCCAAAGTGCCTCGCGTTTACATGCATCTAACTCGATCCGGATCGAGTTCGGTAAGATGCCCTGTGGGTAAAGCTCTAGATTAGGAAAGTACACCAGACTTTGTCGTCTGCTACAGAATCCGCCATTGTTGGCTTAGTTGACCTTATCACTTGAGTTATGCTTCCTCTAAAATACGGCTGAAATGCTATTTTTAAGAATTTTCTCATTATTATTATCATCTGGAAATATAATTGACATCCAATAAATTTTGTAATTACTGATTTTTCCTTTAAATTTTGTTTTCAATTGAAATTTTCTATATATAAATAATAAGGTTGAGTTATTTAATGTTAACTAGATCAAGCTTTTGGTTTATTTGCACCTCAAAATAATATCCTTAATAAAATGCATGTTCAAGTTTTTTGTAAAGTTATTTTTATCAAAATATAAGTTTATAGATTCTTATCAAAACATAATTTTAATAGATTTTTATCATCTATTTATTCTTTATTTTAATTTTATTAAATTATAAAAATTATCAAATTATAATTTAATAAAATAGAAATTTTGAAATTGAAATTTTTGATTAAATATAAAAGTTAGTTTGATAATTATAATTTGATAAAAAATTATTAAATTACATTTTGATTAAAAAAAAAAATATAAAACCCCAATTTGATAGAAAATTTGAAAATTTTTAATTTAGAAAAATGACATTTTGATAAAAAATTTACAAAAAGAAAAACTACACATGCAATGTATTTTAAAATTTATTAATTTATTCATTTATAGATATTTATTGTTTTGAGGTGTAAATCAACCAAGAACTTTTTCTAGCTAAAAATTTTCTATATTTTTTTTCAACCAAACAGCAAATTTGAACTAGATCCGGATCGGGGTGTTTACATGCACATTGGTAGATTGACCTCTTTCCTGAGGCATGCTTCCTTGGTTTCAAACCACCTCTTTCAACTGGATTGAACTAGATCTGGATCGATGGTGTTTACATGCCACTTTTTTCAGGATTGACTTGAAACTGGTCTTTCGATCCGGATCGAAAGTGTGCATGTAAATGCAGTGATAGAGTTCACTCATTTTACCAATATTTCTAGTGTTATTTGATCACATGCTGATTATGCCCTTCTTGAGATCATAAACAGTGCATGTCATTTCTCTATACCAATCGATACTAGTCCAATGGAAATTTTGGATTTCTCATTTGCATACACTAGTCTAACAATAACATACCACAAGTGTTTAATTGGATTAAGGTTAGGACTGCAAGCAAGCCATTCCAAAACTTTGATGTTATTGCAGTGCAATCATTTTGATGTTGATGGTGCATTGTGTATTGTAGCATTGTCTTGCTGGAAAAAAAAACAGCAAGTCGTTTAATTTATCACTTATGTGGAAGAAGGAAGTTGCTCAAGATATCTTGATAATCAACAGTTTTGGATCGTAGAGAAACAAACAAGATTTGGACTTCGTTGCTTATGAAAGCAGCCCATATCATTACAGATTCCTACAAGGGTGTTCACAAAGTCCGGAACCGATTTCAAAAAATCTCATTTATTTGTAAAATAGGTGTACAAGGGTGCGGTAAACGGCAAAATACTCTAAATATAATCACGTTTTTTACAAATGTTCAATATGTCCCCCTCCAGATGCATGGCACAGATCCAGGCGATAATCAAACTCTTCTCACACTCGGTTGAGCATAGTTGGTATTAACACTATTCACCCCTGCAGTTATTCGGTTTTTAAGGTCTTCCAAATCAGTAGGTAAGGTGGCACAATAACCGCATCCTTGATGACAGCCCAAAAAAAAGAAATCAATCACTCTGAGATCAGGGGATCTCGGGGCCATGAACAAACGGCTGAATCCCTGACACCCTTGTGACCAATTCACTTTTGAGGGAGCTCTTCATTATGGAAATGCCAGGCTGCCAAAAACCAGAGTGGTTGAGCTTTGCATTAATAGGTGCCATAAAAATGAATTCCCGAATGCAATTTCTCACGAGACACATTAGCTTTGCCTGAAAAGCTCGCAATCTTCTGCTGCATTTTTAAAAATGTAAGAATATAAATGAAATAGGCATATTATTATTGATATACTGTATAAACTATCACCATCAAGTTAGTACAAGGTGAGTCAAAAGTCGCAGTACACCCTGTTTTTTTGAAAACCTTGCAGGAATTGGGAATCTGAATATTCCACGACCCCCTTTCCATTTAAAAAAATTGACTTAGATTCAAAATGGCCGATTTCAAGATGGCAGCCATGTTCAGTACATACCATAAAAGATAGACCACCTCGCCCATACCTTATTGGAATGTTCAGATTTCCCAATCCTGCAAGGTTTTCGAAAAAACAGGGTGTACTGCGACTTTTGACTCGCCCTGTTTTCTTTATGAATTAAGGTGGTTTCAACTTTTTTTTTTTCAGTACTGTAAAAGGACAGTTTAGAATTGGAAGGCCATACTTTCTTCAAAATTCTAATAAAAATAGAAAAAATGACCCCCTCTCTACAGCAAACTTATCTGAAAAGGGAACTTTTCTGGACAACAGAGAGCAAAAATAGGCCCAATATGCCTCAACTAACTGGAAAAAACGAAGGTTAATGTACCAGGCTCTAAGACCACATAAAATGTCTTTTAACCTCAAGGCCCCAGACAAATGAGAGCCAAACATATTTAAATAATGCTCAATACATAAACAAGACTAATGCCCGTATTCAAAATGAGTGTTCTTGCTCACACTTTTGCTCTTACTTGCATGAGTGTAAGCAAAAGGAAGAGTAAGAGCATCTGCTCCTGTGTTTATTCAGTATGCTTACTTATGCTCATACTCTTGCTCTCGCTCAAGAACCATTGTTGAATCTTTTGAGCGTTGAGTAGTAGCATGAGCAAAGGCATGGAGTGAAGAGCAATCACTCTTGAAAAGCAATCCTAGCAAAAGTATCTGATAGACACGTTTGATTAATCTGCTAGTAATAAGTTTCCTGGACTTTGATCAGGCTTCGTGTTTAGAAGCATGTAATAATGGATTATTTTGAATGATAATCTGCTATTTTGCGAATGTTAGAATGCATTTTTGAAAATAAAAAATGAATTGGCAGGATTACAAATGCATTTAGTTGAAACAAAATGGTAGTTTGCAGAAATAAAAGTATATTTTACAGCACTAAAATGTATTTTGCAAAATATAAAATGCTACTATAGAAATATAAATTTAACTGCAAATACAGCTTCTTGCGAATCCTTTATTGGATTTTTCAAAATTAAAAAATACATTTTGTTTAATTAAAAGTGCAACTTGTGAATAAAGAATGCGGCTGGAGGGATACTTTTATCCCAATGCCTATCTGCACTTTTTATCCTTTTCTTTGAGCCCCCTTTTTTATACCACACTTTATCCCCTACTTTTATTCCACTTTTAAGGGGTCAATTTCCTTAAACGTGAAGAAAAGAAACTGAGAGTTAAAAAAGGGATACAAAGCAGCAGATAAATGTAAGAATAAAAAATAAGTGTAATAGTGGAAGATAAAAGTAGTCATAAAATGTGGGGTTAAAAAGTGGAAACTGAAAAGTGGGGATATACGTTGAGGATAAAAAAAAAACCACAAAAAAAAAAAAACGAGGTTAACATGGGGATAAAATATTTTGAGGCCCATATTCAGAATGAGCGCTCATGCTCTTGCTCTCACTCAAAACTACCATATTCAAAATGAGCGCTAATGCTCACACTCTTGCTCTAAGCGTAAGCAAGAGCAGTTGTAAGAGTGTGAGCAAGGGCATAAGCGTAAGTAAGAGCGTCCTCTAATTCAGAATGCGTGCTTCAAAGATTTAGCATGAAGAGTGAGGTTGGGGGGTTCGCTCAATGCTCAATTTGTCGATGCCATTAAGCTTCACGCCGTGCATTCGATGATACACTCGTTAGAGAGAAGATAGATATGAATAGTTACAGGTTGTTGCGAATGCTAAAATGTATTTTTTAAAATAAAAAATAAAAAGTTGTGGAATAAAATATGTTGAATTAAAAGACACTTGCAAAATAAAATAATGTTGTTTGTGAAATATAAAAAGCAGCTTGTGGAACGTTCAAATTTAAATGAGTAATCGAAAACTGTGCTACTATATAGGGTGGTCGATTTAAATGAAGGCACTGAAATATCTCTAAACCTACGCACTGGATCAAAAAAGTATGGAATAAAATTTGTTCATTTCAAAGGGATTGATACCAGAATTGACCCTACACTCCCTAGAAATAGATAGGGATTACAAAGAAATATTAAAAAGGAACCCCCCCCCATTTTTTTAAGGACGAACAAATTTCATCCCAAATTTTTTTTTTATCAGATGTATAGCTTTCGAGATTTTACACGGTCTTCACTTAACTCGACCACACTGTATATAGGAGATTAAAAGGGGGGCATGAAAGTGGATAAAAAGTAGAGGGGGGATACTTTTTACTCTATTCTTATCTCCACCTCTTTATCCTAGTTATCGTCGACTTTTTATCCCCTGTTTATTACCCTTGCTTTTATCCTAAAATATTTTAGCACGTATTAAGAATGAGCGCTAATGCTCACACTCTTGCTCTTACTTGCATGTGTGTAAGCAAGAGCAATAGTGAGAGAGTTTGCTCCTGTCCTTATTCAGTATGTTTACTTAAAGGTAAACTCCACGGAAAAAAATCAACTGTATTTTTTTGCATCATAACATTAATCCAGGTTAATAGAGTATTTATCATTCAAAATTTTTTGATTTTTCCTAATATTTTATTACGAAAAATGCCTCGAAAAATTGAAAATTTGCGTGGGATCTTCCATTCCTTCTACACAGAATACGGCGGAACAAGCTGTCATTTCCTGCCGCAAGAATCTCGGGGAATTTCTTCACCAAGATTCTAGTCGCTTAGAACGATTCTACATATTGTAAGATTTTGCTAACCTGTTTTATGTTGGAATGCCTTCAATTTGTTCTCTGTTTGGATGTGTAAATAGACAGTCGAAAAGAAATTTCACGTTTCATAGATTTCCAGAATCAGAATCGATTAAAAAACAGTGGATTAGTTTTTGACAGCGAGGGAACTGGTATCCAACTCCAAACAGCATCGTGTGTTCAGCTCATTTTGAAGCGTCTTGCTTTGTCTACGCATCCACCATTTTAAATTCAGTATCAATTCAAACAAGAAATTCGCTGAAACTAGATCACGTATAAGGTGGAACTAGATGCTCTTCCAACTCTAAACGGGCCTGGCATTCTTCAAGAACAACGACCGCAACAGCACTCATTAAACGCCGAAGGAATGAGGAGGTAAGCCTATCTGCTGTGTAAGGCACACGCTGCCCTAATGTGCACATGCTGACGTGGCAAGCAGAAGATCCCGTTTCACGGTTTAATGCATAGGGCTGTATTATACAGTGTATATAGTGCAGTAGCATTTAATACTGCTAACGGCCCTTGTATATCGCTGTCACTGTTATCAAAATCGCTGTCGTCACTACCGGTCTTGTTTCATATTCATAGTCCATTGCGATGCCCACTGACAACTAACTGATAGCGTCCAATGTGTGACGTCACGAATTCAAAACTCCTTCGCACTTCTCGGCAACTTGTGATGTAACAGTTGCCGAAACATGGCGCCAGTGTTTATCGCAGGGGGAGGGGAAAAAATGAAAGTTTTTTTTATATATTTTATCAACTTTGAGTATGAATTGAAAATTTTTATACATGCTACGTTGTTATTGAGACTTTCATCTTTCATTTTAAACAAAGTTGTTTTGGGTGTGGAGTTTACCTTTAAACAATCACTCCTTTGAGGGTTGAGTAGTAGCATGAGCAAATGCAAGGAGCGTTGAGTAGTAGCAT
>JAHWFO010011526.1:36913-51564 GCA_023313115.1 Rhysida immarginata
GTTGAGTAGTAGCATGAGCAAATGCAAGGAGCGTTGAGTAGTAGCATGAGCAAATGCAAGGAGCGTTGAGTAGTAGCATGAGTAAAGGTACGAAGCGATCCTGAACAGAACTTCGCTGTGGGTGTAATAATTATTCAATTCTCTCCCCTCCTTCTAAAGACTGTAATCTATACAGTACATTAATGACGTCATCAAATTGAGCATTGAGCGAATCCCCCAAGCTTACTCTCAAACGAGGAGTGACCGCTCTTACTACTGCTCCTGTTCATGCTCTTGCTTACACTCTTACTAGTGTAAGCAAATGCTTAGAGTGAGGGTGTGAGCATTAGCACTCATTCTGAATACGGAGTTTGTATTCAACAATGGTCTTGAAGCAAGAGCAAGAGTATGAGCGTTCATTCGGAATACGGGCCTAAGAGGCATATATATGACCCATCATCACTTATGGTGAAAAATTTTTATGGTTATTAAAATTATTTTATTATCTTAATAAACCCTTGTATTGTAAAATGGACATTATGGAATTATAATTACATACACTATACAATACAACGTGCGTAAAATAATGAAAATTATTTTAGTCATGAAAACATCACTACACTCTATTGCAAAATTATATAACGAATTTCAAACGAAATTAGCATATAACACTTGATATGCTTTCATATTACAGTGCATTATGTAGTATATACAATATACAGTACATTAATTCCCTGTTTCCTCATTTTTTTCGTCTCCAAAAGCTAATGTAAAAGTAAATTCTCGTAAACAAAATGGCGACGCCATAACTCCTGAAATCGTCCAAGAACGTTTTTTAAAGTTCAAATGAATATTTATTACAGTGCTTAATGCATTAATACACGATATGTACTGTAATAATTTCGAAAAATGAACTTAAAATAAAATTTCATGTAAACAACTGTAACTGTATTTTTGCCTTTTTCAAAATGAAATGACCTTTTATTATTTTTTTAATAAACCGCCATCTGTGCTGTATTAAGAAACTTTTTGAAGAAACGTGCGATAATGAATCAGGTTTTTAAGTTTTTAGTTGTAAATATCCAGGTTATGCATTTTTCATATCATAAAAAAATAGCTTTTCAAAAGGATGGCAACTTCAAAACTGACACGATCTGAAGTAGTGGCAGTTTGTCCCGACTTAACTTCTTCACCTTTTGATAATGAATCGGAATTTTAAGTTTTTAATTTTAAGCCTCAATGTGTTGTTCATTGCTTTAAGAACTGATGCAAATAGGAGAGAAAATTCTAGAGCCTGGATCTCTTTCCTATTTCAATCAATAATTTAAACATCTGTAGTTTGGTATGTGAAAATCCTCATAGACCATTTTTATTTACCCTGTTATGAAACTTTGTTTAAAGCTTAATATTAAACCTTTTAAGTCTATTCTATTATTCACGTGAAGACGCTTGCTTTCCTTTATATTGTTTTTGTGAACAATTCTTTACTACATAATTGTATATTTGATACGAAAAACTTTTGTATTTATAAAATACAGTATTTTTAATGTTAAAAATAATTTTATTTGTGAATGTAATATACAATATGTTTTTCAGTTAAAATAAATATTACAATATCTTTGATCCCTAAATACCTTTAATTTATATTTACTTTATGAAGTATTTTTACACTTTTTTGTAATTAAAATATCCTGTTTCTATAAAAATCATAAATCATGAAGATATCATTACCTGTCATGATTGGCTTTTAGATTAGCCTTATTTTGATTGGCTCATATATCCTGGCTTCTATTGGCACCCAATCACAGCCCTTCTGGCGCTCATAGTTTAATATATAAAGGGGTGTTTGCTTGGAAGATAGCAGACAGTTCACTCATTTGAATCATTCTATTGAAACAGTTTCTAGATTGCATTATTACCACTTCTAGTTCAACTTGTTCATGGTTTCCATCTCACACATCATTCATGTAAAAAATAATTTGGAAACCCCGCACCCCTAGATACCCCGCACCGCCCTTCCGCAGATGTAAAAAAGTGTATAACCCGCGGGGTATATTCGCGAAAATACGGTATTGATTTAAAGTAATCATTGTATTTTTCTTGTAATGTTAATACAAAATAAACATATTTTCAAGTGAAAACGTTTGGTTCAACATTCACATTTTTTAGCAAAATAAGAAAATAAGAAAACAACTGTTACAGAAGTATAAGACCAGTGACAGAAATAATATCTAATGCAAATTAGGAACGTCCCATTCTGTATTAGGGTACATGATACAAATCAAATAAAGAGTTTAACTTTAGGTAAGTCCATTACAGACTTTTTCTCTACCATACAATAATGCCACGAGGCACGGAGTTGTCAGAACGTGAAGTGCGTAAAATCCACACTTTGCATGGCTCTGGAAAGAGTGAAAGAGAAATTTCCCGAATAATTGGAAGGTCCAAGATAGCTATACATAATGTCTTAAAAAAAGATGATCGCTATGGGACAGCCAAGCGAACAGGACGAAAGAAAGTAGTCTGCCCGAGATGACCGACGCATTCAGACCCTTGCAACGAAAGAGCAGCTCTCCACAAGACAGATTGCCTGTGAGATTGGACAACAGGCTAGTCATACAACAGTTTGGAGAAGCTTAAATTCGAATCCAACAGTTGTGAGGCGAAGGGCCATCTCAAGACCAAAACTAACACCTGCACACGAAACAGCACGTCTCAACTGGTGCCAAGAAAGAATGTCCTGGACTTCCGAATGGCGACAGGTAGTGTTTTCAGATGAGAAGAGATTCTGTTTCGATGGTCCCGATGGATTTTCTCATTTTTGGCATGATTTACGACATGAAAGATTCGAACGGTTCAGAGGCAGATGGGTGGAGGATCAGTCATGGTATGGGCGGCCATCGGATATGAAGGACTAGCTGATCTTGTATTTGTGGATGGACGCATGAATGCAGAAAAGTACCAAAGCCTCCTATACGAACATCTCGTTCCATTCGGGCCACTAATTGCAGGTGATAACTGGTTGTTTCAACAAGATAACGCCCCATGCCATGCTGCTCGATGCACCAAGAAGTGGTTCCAAGAACAGAAAATCAACAAGATTCCTTGGCCATCCCTTAGTCCGGACTTAAACCCTTTCGAAAATGTCTGGGGCATCATGGTCAACAAGGTGTATGAACGCAATCGTCAATTTTCAGGGGTAAAGGAGTTGAAAATTGCCCTATATGGGGCATGGGATACTATGAAGCTTTCAGTGATCCAAAACTTAATAGACAGCATGCCAAAGAATCTGTCTTTGAAGTCTTTGAGTCATCAAGAATAAAGGGGGCTCCATTAACTATTAATTTGGATGTCAATAAACCAATTAGGAGCAACGATTGTACTGGTCTTATAGTTCTGTGACAGCTGTTTTCTTGTTTTGCTAAAAAATGTGAGTGTTGAAACAAACGTTTTCACTTGAAAATGTGTTTATTTTGTATTAACATTACAAGAAAAATACAATGATTACTTTAAATCAATAAACAATGTCTAAACAATTACATTGTTGTGAGGTCTTATAATTTTGCAACAGAATATATATAGAGCTATTGTTTGAGGCACACAAACTAAAATAAGAATCATCACTTACAAGTGGTCACTGGATTAGAAATTTACATGGCTGGATACATTTTATGACATATCTACTGGCAAGACTGGATAAATTATACAGTGAAACGTGTCTAAGGGCGTGTTTCGATAGACTCAAAGACCCAGCGGTAATAGGGTTTTCTCTCTCTCTGAATTCTTTCAATAGATATCATGAGATGGTCTCGCCTACTTTGATAGAACAGAGAACCTCATGAGAAGAGAGTCCTGGACTCTACAAAATGGTCTTAGCTTTCGAGGTTGTACAGCTTCGTGAGAACCTATCCTGCTTGTTTAAAGATGGTGACAATCATAGAGGATTTGTATGGGTAGATCAGGTATGGTATATGGTACTTGCAGAGCTTATGACTCAAATAGTAAAATCTTCTATTCTTTAAGATAAAATAGTAAAATGATATAAAAGAATAATAAGGAAAGAAATCTTTTCCTGTTGATATTGTTCTTTCTTCCTCATAGATCAGGTTTCACCCATACCCTTAATCACTTTCTTCGTGTGCAGAAGAAAAAATAGGTCAATGCCTGAGGTTAACTATCTGGTCGCTTGAAAGGAAAAAGAATATAATCAGACGTAACACTTATAGATATACAAAACAATGTGGCATATAAAATTGATATTTCCATTCCCAATGCAAATAATTTGCAAAAAAGGCATACACAAACAAAATCACTGAAAACAGATCCTGCAATGAACTAAAATGCCTGCAGGGAACTAACAGAGTATACATGGTTCTTATCATTCGTTTCTGTCACCAGGATTATTCCGTATTCACTACACAAAACCCTGGCAGCATTGAATATAAACCTTTAAGTAATGTGCTTAATAAACCACGCCACAAATTGTGTTTTCTCGCCATTTTCTGGAAACTGTCACAGGAAGGAAGGTGTGGCGACACATAGCGTTATAATGCTGCATCAAAAAAACTTTTTGAGTTGATAAAAATTTTGTTGAAAATTATTTGACTGTATCTGAAATAGTTTTTTTTTTATATATATATATATAAATAGTTTTTATATTATATATATATATATATATAATGATCAAAAGTGTCTAAAACATTTTGGAACACCCTGTATATTATTTCACATTGTAATTTTCACTCTTACTCAACCAGTTTTGCTAGTTCAATTAGACTCCCTTTAGTAGGCAAAATTTTCAATGTCGTCGTGTCTCCTACATTGGAGTAAAATGGTGGTCACTAATTCCTGAAAATGTCTGTAATTTATTAAAAAGAAGCTGAAACTTCTACTTCTCTCTAACATCCTAAATCCTGATAGTTGTTAATATTATTCTATGTTCCCATTTATGTTCAATTTTCTTTTTTGTCATTTTTTATACTCTGTTTAAAACATATCATGTCAACTGTAGCATATCAGGAGGGACACTAGCGCTGGCATTCGCAATTTGTTGCAAGTCCTGAAAATCTATCCTTTATGTACCCCCACTCCAAGAAAAAAAAAAATGGAGGCCATGGAATTGCTCCACCTCTTCCAAACCATCTGTTGGGAAACTTGTCATTTAAGTCGTGTAGAAAGCAATTCTCGATGTGTTTATGTCCACACCTAACAAAATCATCAAGCGGAGTCAGTTCATGACTGTCTGAGCTGGCATCAAATGGGTGCATGCGTGCCATTGGTACAGTAACCACCCAAGTCTATTGCTTTGGCATCCTGCAATAATTATGAGACTTTTCCAGGGAGTAATCAAGCAGAGTTCCTCTACATGGGCAGCAATGCCCATCCTCACAGAACCCACATCGTGGAGGAGTTTCTGGAACTTGAGAATATCCAATGTATGGATTAGCCACCTTGTTCCTAGGCTATGAATCCGACTGACAAGGGAACCCCACATAGCCTATCCGCTTTAACAATGGAGTCTTTGTATGATTATGTATGCTCAAATTTTTTCGTTTTCGCGGTTTATTTTGAAAGAAACAAAATGTTGCACTCTTTTATTTTGCAAGCATCTATAGTAGCTTCAGATGAGTAACATATTTCAATATGGCAGAAATCTGTGACATACATGTTCAAGGGATTCCCTTGTGAGTGTACATTGGATGCCCTACAGTGCTCCCGCTAGCCTGTTTTAGGAGGGCGCTGTGCCCTGTCACGAGAGTAGTGTACTCGTTCCCAAAAACAGTGCTTTTCCGCGAAAATAGTGCTTATCAATTTGCTCTTGCTCTTCCATGTATCCTTCCGCCTGATTTTATTAAACAGAAAGCACACAATTAGGCTTAGCCCTGTCCCTGTCCCTCGCCCCCCTTCCCCATGAGATACCTCGACACTGCATGATGTGCCCTCTTGCTGCAGTTGACACCCTGCCCTCTGTCAATTTTAGTGGGAGCACTGCCCTAGGTCAACACCACCTAGACAGAAGGCCTGCACACAGAAACGTCATACATTGTTACATCACTCAAAAGCGGCTATTGTTAATCGTATTTCTACCAATAATAAGCCATAAATTTGGCCGTTTGATGATGATGTAACAATGTATGACATTTCTATGCGCAGGCCTTCTGTCTAGGTGGTGTTGCCTAGGTAGACATGCTGCATTTGTGCTAAAGAAGCAAGAGAGATAATAGCAAAAACTCATTGTTAAAAAAGCGAGCCAGCAATCACAGCACACTCCAGTGGTTTGCAGTGTTAATTTAAAAAAAAAAAAAAAAAAAAAAAAAATAGCTACACTTCAAGGATCAGAAGATGATTTTGAAATGTAGTATTTAAAATGTTTAGTAACATGAAACGTGGTTGGAAGAGGAAGCATTAGTGCCATTTATGGATGCAATAATTACAGACTACAAAATACAAAGAAGCCGACTGTAAGACGACCTTGGTGGTCAAGACTGTCAAGGTGCAGGTCAACTTGACTCATGATCATCAGTGCACCCCTAAAATGTAGGCACTCTGAGCAGCTTCTCCACTCGATTGTATGTTGAGCTGGCCCTATGCACTATAAATAACCTCTACCGAGGCTTCCAGGATTATACAGGCTAACCCATACGGCGAAAAACGTTGCAACAAAAAAGGTAGCGGAAATGTAAGTTTTTAACGCTAGGTGGCAGACGTCACCCTGGTAGATTTTATGTTTTTTCAGATGACCGGAATGCACTGCTCAATGGTTTTTGTCTTTGTTTAATCGAGGCGAGGCTTCCGAGATTATACGACACCTGATACGTGCACAATGGCTACTTGCTGTATGCCTCGATGCACAGCAAACAACAAAAGTTCAAAATTTAAAGGATTATCATTTCACGAGTTCCCGTGTAATGAAGATATTAGGAAGCGATGGCTGCAAAATATTTATCGTAATGATTGCTCTGTAAATGACAGGTTAAGCATTCATTAAATCTAAATTTATCACATTGGTTTCATAAACAGAAGGTATGATATATAATAATCTTATGATATATATTAATATTCCAGATCCTATGTGTGCAGCTTGCATTTCCTTCCTAGTGATTACAGGGTAGGTTTAAAAAGAAAATTGCTGAAAAGAGATGCTGTGTCCACAGTCTTTAAGCGTTACCCTACATATTTGCAAGTGAAAGCAGTAAAAAACAGGCCACAAAAGCACCCACCAGTTAAAAACAAGATTCAGAAAAAGGCAATCACTCGTCAGAGAAAGAGACCTGCAATTCAAGATTCAGAAAATGCTACAGGTAATGATGACAACTTTCTACAAAAATAATCATTGTTGCAATATACTTGAACCAAACACATTGCTATTTATTATTCGTATTTCAGGTTGATTTTACTATGTGATCAATAGAAAAGGGAGGGGGGGATGTATACAGTTAGTTATATTAGTTAAGTCACAGTCTATAAAAATTCTCTCCATTAATTTTTCCACAATTAACTGCATGGAACGCACAACAAGTTGTCGCAGTTGTGAGTGCATAGTAAAATTTACCTGCATTTCATTATGAGATTTCTTTTCACCACACACTTAAATATTATGTCATTGATAATGTTCATCTTGTTTGTTTATTTGAAGAGCAAGAGCAACAACACAACTCAGGCCTTACTTCAACTGAGGCTTCCGAGATTATACTCAGAAGCCTCGCTTCAACTATGCCTGCACCATCTCAAAACACCCCACCACCTGTAGATGCCATGCAAGCTATACCTGTGAGCAATATCAGTGATGAAGAGTCCGCTAGTTGTTGCAGCGACAGTAGACCTCAGAGTAGCTGCAGCTCAAGTTCTACAGGCAGGCCAAAACCGTCTCCAAGGAAAGCAATGAAACAATATCGGCGCATACAACAGCAGATCTCTAGATATAAGCAAACCATTAAAGGTTTACAAGGTAAAGTAAAGGACTTGAGTCCAAATGCAAAGTGAAAGACCCACTAATTGAGAAAAACATTCAAGACATTAAGACTGATGCAGAAAATGGAGATCTCAAAGCTAGGTTCCTGCTACAGCAATTCCAGCAACACGGAAAAAAACAGACCACGATTTTCACACAAGGTTCGGCAAACGTGTGTTGTGTGGCGGCTGAAATCACCAAGAGGTTACAAATTTGGGCATACACACTTGTTAAAACTGCAGTCATCCTCAAGCCTGCAACGGTTCACTGGCAGCACTTGTGGGGAAACTGGAATCACATCCCTTATACATAAGCGTTTGGAAGTCGAATCGAGAGCACTATCTGATGAAGAGAAAATCGTCAATTTACTTGATGATGACATGGCAATGCGACCTTCACTACAGTACATAAGGAACC
Organism: Rhysida immarginata; assembly: GCA_023313115.1. Taxonomy (NCBI): domain Eukaryota; kingdom Metazoa; phylum Arthropoda; class Chilopoda; order Scolopendromorpha; family Scolopendridae; genus Rhysida; species Rhysida immarginata. The sequence continues at coordinate 45,261 of JAHWFO010011526.1, forward strand.
TTGGAATATATGTATTTTTTTGCTAGCACATTTGGTTTTTAAGTCCATATCTTTTAACTCATGTTCTATTTATCATAGGCTTATCGGGCAAGTTGATATGGGATCTTTTGAGAATGCCGAGCAAGCTGCATCAACTTTAGGTCATGCAGATAAACCTGCAAACAGACTTTCATGTTTTGTGATTGTAGGGCTAACAACCAGAATAGTCATCACAGTGGCATATTTTTTTTTCCTTGTCAACTCACAGGGGAGGAATTACTGCAGCTTTCTCTAGAAGTAATTCGTGCTATGGAGTCACATGGGTTCTCCATTATTAGAATGGTTGCCGACAATCAAAATAATGTAAAGATGTTCACTTCCTTAGGCAAAGGAGAGCTTGTGCCAGTTGTGCAACATCCTTGAATCCTCAACGCCCATTATATCTGTCTTTTGACTACTGCCACATCATTAAAAATGTAAGATCATTATTCCTGTGCAGTAAATGAAAATTATTAATAAGGGGAAGATAATTTCTCCAAGGTTCATCAAAAATTTATATGAAATGCAGAGAAACTGGATGATCAAGCCAGTCAGATGTCTGACACGGAAACATGTGTATCCCACAAATCTAGAAAAAATGCATGTGGGGTGCACTCTTGATATCTTTTCACCATCTTTAACCGCCGTTTTGAAAGCTCTAAAAGCTACCTATATTGGATTTGAAGATGTTGATGAGACAGTCATATTCTTAGAGACTTTCGTCACATGGTTCCAGGTAAATGAAATTTTATAAATACGAATGCTTTAAATGAATCCCTGTGTTTAATATGTAGCCTATGCAGTTATTACATTTCTTGTTTACAGTTACACGATATACACAACGAAACTTACCACATCCACAAGAGATGCCCACAGAAGGCACCGTACTTGAGCGTTATTGACGAAAGATTATAGTGGATGGAGAATGTTTTTCTTCGCGATCTGCAGGAGTGGAAGAACTTCATATCTTGTGAAAATGAGTTTCTCAGGAAAGAAACGTATGGTGCAATAGTTTTGACCACGAAGTCTACTGTGCTCTGCATAAAGTAAGTGTTTCATACATAAAAATACAAATTTATGATGTTTCATTGCAATATGGTAATAATAGAATGATTACGCATATAATGTACTGTGCAGATGTTGCTAGAAATGGGAGTGCAGTATGTTCTTACTAGGAAGTTTTCTAGCGACCACATCGAAGGCCTGTTTAGTGGACTAAGGCAACACCACCTAGACAGAAGGCCTGCGCACAGAAACTGTATACATTGTTACATCATCATCAAACGGCCAAATTTAAAGCATATTATTGGTAGAAATACGATTAACAATAGCCGCTTTAGTGTGATGTAACAATGCATGACGTTTCTGTGCGCAGGCCTTCTGTCTAGGTGGTGTTGACTAAGGCAGTCTCTAGGAGGAAATGACCAAGCAGATGCTGCTGGCATGTTGACATCCTTTTCACTTAATGACATACAAATTTTTTATTATTATAAAAATTGATAGATGATTAATTGTAGGTGTTATCCATGCAATTGAAAAAGTGTTGAAGTTAAGGATTCGAAGCATGGCAACACTATTTCTGGCACACTTGTTCTCTGCCTCCCATCAGAAAATGCAGAGATATGTCCAACTTGCCATCTTAAACAGCCAAAATGAGGCCTTCTCCAAAGATACATTTCCAACAGTTTATCCATCACTTGGAAAGATGTCTCAATTTATCTGGTGAATATGTAGTGAAGTATTAAATTTTCCAGTAAAACTTGCGTGTCTGGTTATCTTTCTTGAGTACGATTCCTGGAATTTTATGAAGACCCCTCTTAAGCTCAATATGCAGTTTTGTTGCAGCTAAAATGAATATAGAATTCAAGGCACGTAACTTGTCTTTTATGTTTCTGCTGTGCTTTGGTGTCTTATCAGTGCCTTTAAGCAGAACTGATGTTTACTTTACTATGGCCTAGCATTTAACACGTACACACTCTGGCATTAGGATTTGTAGGTATTAAAGATATCGATTGCCATATATCTTGTTCTGCTATTTTGATTCATATCAGAGAAGGTTTACTTGTTCAACTACATTTAGGACATATATGTGGTACTTTCTTTGATGATATAGATTGGCCAATTTAAAGATCATCTCACATCTATTAATGAGAATCGATTTTGTTTTCAAGCTTTGTATACGTTTCCCAATTTGGACGACCTCTTAATAATACTGTATACTTAACGAATTAATTAAAAAAGTTAATAACCAAAAAAAAAAATTTTTTTATTTAATTCGAATAGCAAAATTTTATTAATCAGTCGAAATATTACCTCGAATTTGCCTGTCTAATTGCCGGCTTTCTTTCCTAAGTTTGCTGCTCCATTCTTGAACCTTAAACAAACAGACAAAAACAATTGTTTAGCTATTGATTAGTTCACAGATAGACAATCGTGTCAAGTTCTTGAACGAACGCTCAAAGACGCATTTATCGGTTCAAGCGTTATTCGAAGACTAAATGAACACTTATCTCTCACTCAGCGTCATGCTACGAGGGGAACTACACTTTAATGTCTAGATCTCAGTTATTAATTACAACTATGACAGGAAACTCAAAAACTGTAATTTAATAATATCTCTGGCGTCTCAGGGAAATCAACATAAGAAGAGATTCCTTTGAACTCACCTGTTCTTTCGGAGATTTTTCGGGAGTCTTCCCAAAAAGGCCCATCGAAAATAATGAACTAACGATTTCTTAACTCGTAAATTCCTATCTTTTTCCCTTTTCTCGTGACTCCTATAATATTTTTTTAAATTATTTTTTTAATAATGAATCCTAGTGGGTATCAATCAATTCTCTCCATTGCTGACGGCGAAACGGAAGTTCCGAGAGCACACGCCCATTTCCGCCTATGGCAAACAGCTTTGTTGCGAGTGCCAATATGAGAACTCATTAGAAAATACCGTATGATATATACGAATATATGCAATAACGGTATTTACAACTTGAAAATATAGACACTTTATGCAGATATGTTATCGTATCTCAAGATATGAAACTACTGAAGCTAAATGATAACAACTGCGATTAATATTTATTTACAGTTGGTCTTCTATACAAGGAAATTGCTTTAAATAGAAACTTCGCTAAACGGAATCTTGTGGCGTCGCAGTGAAAGTAGCTACAAAGCAGATTTATCTTCTTTACTTACTTGAATTAAGTAGTTATTGATAGTAAATTCATTTAAAACATTTGATTAAATCTTAACGAGGTATCCAATTTATTATTATAATTAGGGTTCGGATTTTGCATATAATGCATATTTTTTCCCGAGCTAGTAAATGATGTTTATGCACTGCTAGCCCATTCTACTTCTTCCATGGTTAGCCCAGAGACCGTTTAAAGAAACTGTATCTGGTTAGCCCTTCTGGAACTCGTAGGCACTGTTTTATTTTAGATATTTCAGGCTTTAGCGCATATTTTTTGCATTTTTCGTGTGTTGGAGCATATTTTATGCATATTTTTGGTAGTTTTGTTTATTAAGGCATGTTTAAAGTTCCAGAGGGGGCTAACAGTGCATACGTATGTTATTAAAAAAAAATTAATATAAATGCATTCATTGACGCAGCAGATAAATCTGTACACTCCATTTATTAGAGCCAGTTTTTGTAGAGAGATCTTTTCTTCATATCGGTGTAACGAGAAGTAGTTGATACTGGTATTGGTAGAGGCGTCGACCATGAGAGTCTAGGTTCCTGGCTCGAATCCAGGTCGCAGAATTTTTCCATCCACTTTTTAAAATTAATATCATTTAATAAAATACGGTTTAATATTTTTTAAGAACCTATCCAATGATCCAAAGCTATCCTGTGTTGGGGCAGGTTCGGATTCTTTCTCCACAATAGAAAACATTTTGTAAGTAATTTTTCCTACTTATTGCTCCGTTTGGATTGATGCAATAGCCTAACATTTTCAGGAATATTACATCCTTTCAATGTCGTTTTTGGGTCAGAACCAAATAATGCACGGTAAGGAGATCTGTCAATTATTCGTCTGGTCAAAAAATCAAAATCTGGAGAAAACCCCCTTATCGTTTTGTTTATTTTTGAGAGCAACTGAAATTCAACTCACTCTATCGACGACATCTTTCTGAATTTTCACGATATTTGCTTGGGCTTTTCATGAGCGATATCTTTTTATCTCTCTACATTTGGCTAATAAATTATGCAAAAGCCATTTTTGTAACGCTTGCACATGCGCAGTTAAACATTATTTAGTAAAGATGCTCATATTTCATCAACTATTTAATATTTTTATATTCTGATTGCAGGGTGTTGTCTCTACTGTAGTTTGTCAAGTCTCCTGAAAATGGTATTGCATTGGGTTGAAAACCTTGCATATTATAAACAAAAACTTAAGAAAAAATTTCATTTTTTTAAAGAAACCTTTATACCTCCGTGAATATACGTGCTTTTCTCATACAATGAACACAGATAAGTAAAAGAAGCCTCATAAGCATATGCTACAGCCAAGGTGATCTAGAATACAAGGTGGGGGTCAGTTTGCCGGAAGTAGTAAAAATTGCCTTACTGCGCAAGCGTATTTTGACGTCACTAGCATACATCGAAACCTATACCCGCTAAATCGAAACCTCAACAGAAACTAAAACATGGCGGCAATGAAAGCAGTCGTGCGATAGCCACACTTGACGACTCGTTCATTTCCTTCACAATTCTCATTCTTTATACTATATATTTTAATTAAATAATAATGCCATTATATGAAGGGACTTACGTAATTTATAATTATTGTAAAATGTACTTAGGTATTATCTTTTTAATGTGAACACAGGGTTGATGTTAACTATCAGCACATCGCGCGATAACTGATCATGCGACCAAGGTAAGTGAAATTTACTGAGACTAAATAGAAAAAGGGTTATATATCAGTTCGTTAGAAGGGGAGTGGGTGTCTTTAAAATGTAAAATCATTTACCTTGGTCTCATGTTCACTCATCGCGCAATGTGCGGATAGTTAAGCGAACACAGAGACAAGGACGATAACGTATTTCTCATTATCATTAGGCCTAGTTATCATTCCTCGTTAAGATTTCGAAATTGATTCGTCGGAACCGTTGACAGTTAGGATGATAATTTCGATATTATTTCTTAATAACTTTATTTATGCAGGCATTAGGAAATTTTAATTTATAAAATAGTAAGTTTACAAATAAACGTTTCTTCAGAAATCAACGTAAGAGTTTTGTTTTTTTACGTGAAAACGTTTTCTTTTGTGACCAGAATAATGGCTACCGCACACGCCGGAAGTAAAGCCATAAGTCATCTAGTGACGTCACAATACGCATGCGCGTTAAGCACTTCTGACAAACTGGACCTACCTGTTATTCTAGATTACCTTGTGCTACAGCTATAACGCATTTCATGCATTATTTCTTACAGGTGACCCCTAAACATTAATTCAATTGGTTCAATAACATTTTTTCATTTTGTTGCTGGTTCCGTCTTTGCCTTCGGAAATATATGAGGTGTAACATGAGCAGTAAGAGTCCAGCATTGGCGTGTAGAGGGGAGGCGCGTGCACCCCTTTTCTAGGTGTTTAAAGGGTTGCTTTAATTACCTGACGGGTAAACCCAATATAACCAGGTATCCAAAGGGTTAATTTTCCATTGATTTATTATTTTTAATAGGATTGGATTGATTTTTGCCATTCATTTATTAATTTTTAATAGGTTTTATAATAAATTACCTGTCTGGTAACCACAGGTAACACCCAAAATTTAAAAAGTGGCGCGTAGAGGGGAGGCACGTGCACCCCATTTCTTGGTGTTTAAAAGCTTAAAAGTAGTCAAAGGGTTAGTTTTTCATTGATTTATTAATTTTTAATAGATTTTTAATGAATTAACAACATCTGTTCTTTCAGATTACCCCCAAAATAGCCAGGTAACCAAAGGGTTAACAGGTGATACTTTAAATGATTTGGTTCATCACATTCGTTTATACCTGATTACTAATTTTCTACCGTGTTTAGATTCACCGGATTTTTTTATTTTATTCATTAACTACTCTTCCTAATTAACATTATTGAGTCAAGATGCTCGGGTTGTGTTTTTATTGACTTCACACCTTCTATTTACCTTCCTTATAAATTACTCAGGTTCATGCTCACTGCTATAATTTTAATAGGTATGGATTGGTTTTAATAAATTACCTACCAGGTAACGCTCGGGTGTTACATTATAGGTTTCCAAAGGGTTGACAGGTGTTTTTTCATCGATTTATTAATTT
>JAHWFO010011526.1:67269-104913 GCA_023313115.1 Rhysida immarginata
GGCTTGTGTGCCCATGTCATAATGTCAGTATCGTCAGCATAGAAATATAGATTACAATTTTTGGGGTTCGGGAAATCATGCACAAAATAATTAAATAGCACGGGCCCGAGGACAGAACCTTGAGGAACACCAGCCTTTACAACATGGGGCGTGGATAGATTTTCACCAACTTTAGCTTGGTAGGACCTGTCGGTGAGAATGGATTTCACCATCAAAATCAAATCGGAAGGAAACCCATCTCTAATCATCTTAAAGCAAGGCCTCCATGCCACACTTGGTCAAAAGCTTTACTGACATCGAGGAAAACCACTCCGCAGTACCTGGAAAGGTTCAAGGGGGTGCTCAGGTCTTCTACGAGCCTCCATATCTGCATCTGACAAGAGTGGGTAGCACGAAAGCCAAACTGATCTTTCCGAAGAAGATCATTGGCGAGACAGTGGTTCTTGGAATCTGACGAGGATCGTTTTCTCCAAAACTTTAGACATTGAGGGGAGCAGACTAATAGGTCGGTAGCTCGAGGGAATTGCTGGATTTTGTCCCTGCTTGGGGATACTCAAAACAATAGATTGTTTCCAAGATGCAGGGAAGTAAGAAAATTTCCAGCAGTCGCTAATGATATTGGTGAGAAAGTCAATAAAGTTCTTTGGGAGATTCATAAGGGCGTTATTGCTCACCTTGTCTCTTCCTGGAGCCTTCTTTTTCAGTTTACTTATGATGGTGGCGATCTCTCCAGCCTCGATGATGTTCTTCGTTAAATGCTGCGGGATTTCATCAAAGTTGACAAGACCATCTTCCACACGCTGAGACATGATTTGGCTCTCGGGATTGTTGTTGGTAGGAGTAACAAATTGCATTTCTAGTGAATCTACAATCAGTTTGCCCATAGTCACCTTGTGGGGTACGGAGTGGAGGAAACGTGTCATTCTTCTTCTGTAATGTTCTGACCATACTCCAAATGGAATTGTCGCGAGCGGACAAGCTTTTGAGTTTGTCATTCTATCTAGCGTCGCGAAGCTCTTTTATCTCCTCTTGGACTCTTCGCACTAGCCTGTTGTACTTGGTTTTGAGCCAAGGTTCACGATAGCGTTGCCATGAGCCAAATTGTCTACGGGTCATGTTTCTTTCAGCAATTAGGCGTTGGATTCCAGGAGTGAATTGGATTCGATGAGGTTTATTCTCTGATGGATAGTAACTAGCTTCTATTGCACTATTAATACATCTGGTGACTTCAACATGTTGATCGATATCCTCCGTACAGTATGCCACGTCGGGATGGCAGCCATAGTCCTTAAGAATATCTTTGTAGAGCTTCCAGTCTTGATGATGTATGAGTTCCTCTCGGAAATTTATGTCAACATTGTCAAAGTTCAACGCCACAGGCTTGTGGTCAGAAGAAAGGTCATCAATTGTGAAGATATTGTATGGTTTGAAGAAACCCTTCAAGAGCGAGATGTTCAAAACGTCACTTGAGTGGTCGCAGTAGTAGGTGTCCTCCACAGGTCCAGCAGCGATGATGTCACCTTTTCCTTTTATGTACCTATAGAGAATCATGCCGTTGTAGTTCTGCGTTCTGGAGTTCCAGCTTGGGTGTTTGGCATTTAGGTCACCAGCCACGATGACTGGAGTGTCACCACTGAAGAATTCATCAAGCTCGCTAATGTCAAGATAATGTTTAGGTGAATTGTAGAGCACCTCGAACTTCACTTCACCACAGGAGACGTCATTGATAATGATGGAGGCCGATTCCATACCTGCATAAGACTTGGAGACTAATTCTTGGTGTTAAATTTCCTTCTTAATGATGATCGCAGCGCTCCCAGAAGCACATATTGCAGCATTTGAAGCCATTCGATCCTTACGGTACACACAATAGCCAGGTAGCTTGAAGTCTTGGCTTGGTTTGAGGTGCGTTTCACAGAGGAAAGCAACGTCGATTTCTTGCTTTATCAGAAAATTGTGAAACTCGATACGCTTACGGGGAATCCGCCTAGCGTTCCATATCACGCACCGAAGGTCACCTTTGTTGATTAATGTATAACGTTTTGCAGCCATAGTATAATTAGTTGGTCGTAAGGAGCCCACTCACTGTGGGTAAGTTTTGCCTAGATAAGAAAACAGATGAAAGATACGTCCTAATTGCTTATACATACCTGGTAGGTCGTTGATGTTGAGGCCTTTATCCTTAGGCTTAGAGACAGCGGCAGCATAGGATTTGTGTCCGAAGCGGAGGCAGTTGTAGTATTGTAGTGGCTTCTTGTTCCCTCGAAAAGCCTCCACTAGCACTGCCAGCGGCCCAATACGTGTGATGTTCTTCAATGACTGGTTGTGTTCGGTGTTCGGGAGCAGAACCAAAACCATCGGCATATCAATAGATCCTTTGGCTTTCCTCAATCGAATTACCTTTTCCGGGAAGTAGTTGGCTTTTTTTAGGTCTTCTTGGAAGTCATCCAGATCATAGGTTACATCAGCATTTCGAATGACGAACTTCAGAACCTTCTCGGACTTCAGTTGATGATGCTGAATTTTTAGAATATTGTCAGACTTAATTCCAGAGACTAACCTGTTGTGAGTTTATTCGTCTTCACATTTAACTTTGATGGTTTCAGCTCTACCGGTATGAACGGTGATCTTTTCCAATGGAACATGCTTCTCGAGCTCAGATAAAATAGTGTTAAACGGGAAGCCATGAGTCCGCACGATAATTGGCGGTACACACCTCTTCGTGATCCTATGGTCTTCATTAGCCGAGCGACTCTGTCCATTTTTCGGATTCCTCATTCTAGACGCGCTGACGACTTCTTCGTTTACTCTGGAGATGGTCTTTAGGTTATCGATCCTCGTGCCTTTTCTGAATTTTTTATTAGCAACACCAATCCAGGGACTGCCATCCACTTCCTCATCGGTTCCATCAGAGTGACTTCTCTTATAGCCACCGCCTGTCGAGCAGTCACTATTTTCAATTATATCCATAGACTCCACACTTTTAGCACAGGAAATATTTTTAAAAACATTACTTACCTTTCCGTTATCAACCAGTATATCTTCCGTGCAGTTATCTGCCTTCGGAGTCCCAGAGCATTTCCCAAAGACTTCCTTCAGTTCGCTTATCTTTTCAATGACATCTCTACAAGAGTCTTGAATTTCTTTGTTGATACCTTCGAACTTCTCCTCAACACATTTGTGTAGGGATTCGAGCGTTTATTTCATCCTGGAGAGCTTCTAACATTTCGTTGAACACTAGGTCAAAAGCAGCAAACCTAGCATCCAAGCAGACATCCCAAGTAGGCTTTTTCACAAGACACAGTTTTACCATCCGCCACTAGCAAAGGCTCCTTAGCCGACTTCAACGTGGTTAATTTGGACGAAGCCATCATATTCCTAAAATATAATTGTATAGAACCAAGGGGGGGGGAGGAACCTCGCAGCTATGTGTGTGCTAAAGAAGCCGTCCTAAGAAGGACGCACCTAGCTTAAGGAAAAAAAAAAACAAGTCAGGTTTGCGAGAAAGTTAATTCTACGCCAGGGACACACTCAGGAATGAATAGAATAAAAGTAGATGATATGAAAAAAGTCCTTAGTTAGGTTTGCGAGGAAATTAATCCCAACGCCAGGGACCCAAAAGGATAGTGAGCGTCTTGATGCACTGGTTTACGGGAATATTAATTCCAACGCCAGGGACCAGCACATAAGAAGTAACAGAAGGTGAATATCGCCCTGAAAAGGGCGCACCATGAAATGAGAGTAATGAAATGATACCTGAAAAGAGAGTAGAGTGATACCTTGAAGAGATAGTCCGTTCTGATCGTCCTCAGCCTGACCTGATCAATCTCCCTTGACCTTGGTAATACAAACGACAATCGACAATCGAACAGTGAAGTGTACATTTTTTCAGATGGGACGAAAGCAGCGCTTTCACAAGGCTCATCGAACCAGAATAAATTCCAAACGAAATACACTGAGGTAGTTAAGAAGCCTAACCAACCCAAGCGGTCTTCCATATTATACAAAAAAGAAAATAAGATTGACGATTGTCAGAAACAAAATACAAACGAAATGAAAATGCAAAGTGAAAGAAGATTTTCACATCTTCCAGTAGTCCGGGAAAGAGACGATGCTGATGTCTTCAAAGTTTATGTTAAGAATGTGCCTTGGTTTTCGATACTTCATATGCCACTTCATATCCATTGAGTTCTTCAGTATTCCAGTCACTAGGTCATTGTCATGAATCTTCATCTTCTGCACCATAATCAAAAGAAGATCCTGTATAAACTTTCCGAGTGGATGGATTGGTTTTTCACAGTCCTTCTGTCAATCTGGGCAGTGGTCCTCGGGGTAACATTCTGGAATGACTGTAGCTCACTCCATCTGCTTCTACAGATAGTCGCCCACGCAGGCATGCCATAGAGGAGTATGGTCCGAATAATCGACTTGTACAGAAGTAACTTATTGTCGATGCTGAGGGTGCTGATAATACAATAACAAGTAAGGCTATTTACATACTTGAAGGACCAATGAGGTTTAACGTTGCTATTACAAGCTCAGGAAGTGTCAGTAGTCAATTGGGTGCGAGTTTTAACATCAAAATCTTAACAGGTTGTCCAATGAACTTTTTGCAGTTGTCCACTCCTGGAAATAGTCTCTTTTAGTGTCTAAACCAATATTAGGAAAAAATAAGTAAACTAAACAAAAAATAATCGATGGGAAATTCATTCTGTAATCTGGAAGATCTTCATTAGTGTAAATGTATTAACACCTTACTCCAGTCGCTCAAATCCATTGTCCTTTTGTCAGAGTTAAGCAGTTCTTTTCCTTGTTCACTGCCAATTTCAAAGGTTTCCAGAAAGTTTAACCTCCTCCAGTCACCAGTTTGGTGGATAATCTCATATCCGTCAGGTCTTACTCCATGTCCCATTTTAATAATAATGTGCTGAGCGAAGCTAAAACACTGGCCTGTGGTTTCTATGGTTTCTTGGACAGAGAAAAGTACTGGGTGGTACCATACAATAGAACCTTGGTAAAGGGACTTGAAAAGATTACAGGAAAAGACATAAAATCTGCTACAGGAGAACACACACGATCTGCGATACGTGTTGCAGGGTGTTTATTTTCTGACGCTGAACGGCGTACACGCCATCACCCATCTATCCGATGGAGCATCAACCGTGTTTCATCGGAAAAAGCCACCTTTCGCCACTCTGTTGCTGTCCATTTGCGGTACTGGCGTGCAAATATCAGTCTTTGTCGCTGGTGAACAGCCGTCAGCATTGGTGCACGAACTAGCCGTCTGTGCGGAGCCCCATACGCAGCAACGTTCGTTGAACTGTCGTCGAGGATACACGTTTGGTAGCCCCCTGGTTCATCTGGCAGGTCAGTTGAGCCACGGTTGCACGTCTGTTCGTTTGCACGCATGTCCGTAGCCGTCGTTCACCTCTGTCATCTTAGCCCGTGATAACACTTGGCTCGTCGCTGATTTTGGGTACTACCATTCTGTCATGCACGGAAAGACGGCGGCACGCGAACAGTTTACAAAACTAGTCGTTTCAGAAATACTGCCGCCCTTGGCTCGGAAGCCGATGATCATGCCCTTTTGGAGGTCGGATAAATCGCTACGTTTCGCCATGACTCCAACAATTGCAATGTTTTCTGCTTCCCTCTGACACCCTTCCCATACCCCCATCTCTGATACTGGTACGTACCTTCTGGACGTAACCATTTTCCGCTGATGTTGAACGTAAAAGGTGGTCACATTAATGTGACTGGACTGTGTGTATTATCAGTATTAGGAGTGCATAGAAACGATCTTGAAGATAATATCACGGATTTATAAAGTTATAGTCTTCATATATCCCTGATAATATATTAATAAAAGTTTTGATAAATATTTTACTCAATTTATTTTATTTTTATTTTATTATTTTTTTATTTTAAAGATTATATAGGGGAAAATAACCCCATTAACAAATAAATAAATAAATACACATAACTATAAATTATATATACACTAATGAATCGCTGTTAATACAATAAAAATATCACAAACTAAAAAAATTTATGTCCAATTTTATTTTATGATTATCTTTACTATCGTGAAATATGTCAAAGTTTATTAAATAAGTATTAGCAAATCTTTGGGATCTTTTTAGCGGAGTATAATAAATATGATTATTAAAAGAACAAGAATTTTGAACATAAAATAACATTGGATTCCTAGTTCAACGAGCAGGAATACGAAAAAATAACTCATCTAATAAATCAGGGCAATCAAGGTTAAAATGAATTAGATCATATAAAAATATTAAATCACGCTTAATTCTACGAGATGCAAGTGGTCCCAGACTCTGCAAGATATTCCAAGGCTATAATTGGCGCTTCTTCTAATTAAGCGATTCTGAACACCTTCAATAATATTTATACAGGGTGATTCTGAACCCCTGTCACAAACTTCGCATGCGTACTCCCCATGGCCAAATAAGAAACAAATAACGTATCAACATGAGTCGGAAACTCAACCGTTAACGAGAAAAATGGCGTCCAAATGTGGGTGCCCCTGTGAGGTTTGTTTTATAGACATTGTTCCCAATTGACGTCCATGTGCTTCAACACAGGCGTGCAGACGTCTCTGAAACGAACGGCGAACACGTTCTAACACTCCTGTGCGGTTCCTAATGGCATCAAATTCGGCGACAATGCGGTCCATAGCTCATTCGCATCCTGGACGGGTGTTGCATACACGTTATCCTTAATATGTCCCCGCAGATAGAAATCAAGACAATTAAGATCGGGAGAACGAGGAGGCCATGCCACTGGCCCCGCACGTCCAATCCATCTTGCGGGAAAGCGGTCATTCAGAAAATGACGTGCAACCTCACAGAAATGTGCCGGAGCGCCATCGTGCATAAACCACATATCCAGTCGCCACTGCTAAGGAATGTTCTCTAGCACCTGCAGCAGGATGTCGTGCATCAATTGTAGGAAGCACTGGGGACCAATATCGACAATTTCCGTGACTCGCTCGTCAGTCAACCTCACAGGGGCACCCACATTTGGACGCCATTTTTCTCGTTAACGGTTGAGTTTCAGGCCCATGTTGATGGGACATTTGTTTCTTATTTGACCATGGGGGTGTACGCATGCGAAGTCTGTGACAGGGTTTCAGACACACCCTGTATATTTTTTATAAAATGGCGTCCAGACAATAGGGCGAACCAGGGAACAATAAAGAATCTTCAAAGTTAGTAATTCATTAAAAAAGGTAAAATGTCTTCTTATAAAGCCTAAAGATCTATTCGATTTCCGAAAAATGTAATCTACATGAGCGTTAAAGGTTAATTTCCCATCAAAAATTGCACCAAGATCCTTGATCTGATCCAGTTTCTCAATGGTATTATTACCAATTTTTTAACTAAAATTTATTCACTGTTTGGTATTAAAAAACGACAAGGATTTACATTTATCTATATTAAGGGGCATACCATTATTATGTCACCACTTAGATAAAGTATCAAGTGATGTCGGTAGTGCTTAACAGTCCTCAAAGCTTTTCGCATTTCTATACAGTTTGATGTCATCAACAAAAAGTAAAAGATGAGTTTCATCATCTAACCCCATTCCGATAACGTTGATAAATATCAGAAATAAAAGAGGTCCCAAGTAAGAGCCTTGTGGGACTCCACTTGTAGAAATAATCGGAGGAGAGATAGTACCCCTTATTTTAACATAAAGCCTTCTTGAAGTAATATAATCTATAATCCAAGACAAAATAGGATTGCGTACTCCCAATAACTCCAATTTCTCACATAACGACTTTCGGTGAAAATCATGAAAGTTTGCCAAAAGTGTGCACCAAACTGTAAATCCAACCATTTTGGTGACTTTCGGTGAAAATCATGAACGTTTGGCAATACGGTTGCATGAAACTGTAAATCCAGCCATCTGGAATGATTAACTCTATCGAAAGCTTTAGACATGTTCAAATATATTGAATCAGTCTGCTGTCTGATGCTGATCAAACTGCTTAAGAAGGAAATTAAGGTATGAAATCAAATTTGTAGTAGTCGTTCTCCCTTTCATAAAGCCATGTTGTTGTGGAATAATAATTTCCGCAAATTGATGTTGCAATTTTGATAAAATAATAGATTCAAAAATCTTTGGCATCACAGATTGAATAGTTATAGGTCGATAGTTTATTACATCATGTTTATTTCCAGATTTATGTATAGGAATTATGAAACTATCCTTTCATTGATCTGGAAAAAAACCCTGTACTAAGGGATTTCCTAAATATGATCAAAAGAGGTAAGCTCAAAATACTGGGTGATTCAGTCAATTTCTGACCATTTCACTCGGGGCGCGTTCGGCATGTGCACACTAAACGCACCTAATGACATCACTCAGTGCGAGCGGTGAAAAAAGTGTAGTGCATTTTCTGTGTGTCATGAAAAACAGGAAAGAGCACGAAAGTGGGATGTTCACCTCACCCGTGCTATCATGAATAATAAACATACTGCTCAAAATAAAACTCATCATAACATCTGCATTCATATAACACGCCGAAATCGATCATTACACAGGTAGATTTCAATGTCAGTTTAAACGATATGCAGAATTCAATCATTTTTATACCTGTTGGCTCTTTAACGGTAACTAAAATTCCGAACGATCTATCGCTACATTTCAAGCTCTAGGGCAGCGCCATCTTGCAACGCACTAAATGACTCTACTCCTAACCTAGGGTTATTTAGTGCGCGCACGAAACGCCCGGTAGCACTGGCGATGACGAACACGACCGGGTTCCATGACGAACACGTTAGTGCGTTTAGTGGACGCACAAAGACGTTTAGTGCGCGATGTCGAACGCGCCCTCGAATGACGTGCATTAGGGATAAACAATTAAAAGAATATGAGCGCCATATCGAATTTCTAAATAGTTGGAGTTTGTATTGTTGCAACGGCGCTGCATGAAAATCGTATTGTTGAAAAATGGCGCCCGCTTTATCAACAGAGCAGAAATGCAAGGTTGTCGAATGGTATTTCGAGACAAAATCACCTGTAACCGTGCAAAGAAAGTTCCGGAAGGAGTATAAGTGTCGAGACGCACCAGGCAGGCAAGCAATCATGGATTTTGTCAAGCAATTTCGTGCCACTGGATGTGTTAAAGGCAAGAAAAAAGGCGGGAGCGAAGCTCGTGTTCGAACGGCCGAAGTTGTCGAAAATGTTCGCACAAGGTTGGTCGATTCGCCTACCAAAAAATCTGTTCGCCGCCTATCCATTGAAGAAGGGCTGTCGTATACCACGACGTGGCGAATTTTGAGAAAGGATTTACACCTGTTCCCGTATAAGATCCATGTTTATCAGGAGTTAACAGACACTGGAAGACAGAAGCGACAACAGTTTGCGACGGAGTTTGGAGCAGAAATGGAAGCCAATCAGGACATTGTGCACAACCTGTGGGTGTCAGATGAGGCCTTCTTCCATCTGTCAGGTGACGTTAATAAACACAATGTTCGTTTTTGGGGTTCCCAGCACCCTCATACGATCCATAAGTCACCTCTTCATCCACGAAAGGTTATGGCTTGGTGCGCGATTTCCAAAAGAGGTAATGTCTTTTGGAAAGAGGTAATTTTTAGGGCACCGTAATGTCACAGGCTTACCTTAACATGTTGGAAACCTTCTTCATCCCCGAGCTGCGAAGGAGGCGTATACCACTTCGACATCAATGGTTTCAACAGGATGGGGCTAGGCCTCACACCACTAATGAAGTGATAGACTATCTCAATCAGTAATTCGGAAATCGTGTCATTTCAAACAGGTTTCCAGATAGATTCGGGGGGTGGCTTTCTTTGGCCCCCTACGAGTCCTCACCTAAACCCATGTGATTTTTATCTCTAGGGGTTCCTTGAAGACGGTGTGTTCACTACAGCACCAAGAACCCTAGACCAGCTGCGACAAAGCATCGTCGACTGCTGCACCCTTGTGGATGCAGAAATCCTGGATAGAGATATGAACAACTTCACCATTCGGCTGCGAGCAGTTCAAAACGTTCGTGGTGGCCACATTGAGCATATCATCAAGACTTTTCCACGGGAATAAAAACTCCGAACTGCCTAAAATATCATACTGAAATGCTAAGTTTGTAAACATTAATGGGCCAATAAATCATAGTGCTGAAATGGTCAGAAATTGACTGAATCACCCTGTAGATGAGCAATGGTGTAATAGAATTGGATAAACCATATCAGGGCCAGGACTTCTTTTCGTATCAATCAACCGAAGCTTTGTCTCAATATCTGAAGAAGTTATGTCAATATTTGTAATATCAGCCTCATTAATTACTTCCAAATTTTGATCATTATGAAACACACCATTGTCCGCAAAGACAGATGAAAAATAAGTCTGAAAATAATTTAGTAATATCATGAAGTTTATGTGAAATAAGGCCATTATAATGTATACAATTAGGTATTTCATTTTCTTGACTTTTAGAAGTAACATACTTCCAAAATAGTTTCAAATTAAATTTGATTTGCTGTTCACTATTACTTATAAAAATGCGATGACACTGCTTCGTCATGGCTTTATATTGTGATCTTAATAATTTAAATGTAGCAAGGTCATGATTATGGAGAAAGATTTTATATTTCAGATGAGCACGTTTTTTTTTTATTATTAAAGATTAGTCTTTTGAGATCAGATGAAAACCACACTGGAAAGTTGTCCTTTCTTATTCGTTTCCGAGGAGCAAATAATTGTAAAGCATAATATAATTCAGAATAAAAGTAGTTGACAGCAGAATCAAGATCCAACTTGTCTAAACTACACCAATTTACTGCTGAAAAGTAATTTATTATAAATGTAAAACCAGCCTTATAAAAATCGATAGAGTAATAGTCAAACGGAAATGTGTCAGGAATATCATCGATTAATATACTCCCTTCGATTGGAGGATGATGCGTTTCAGTTGACAACAGTGGGTCAACAGCTGGAAAAACATACATTAGATCAAGAATAACATGGCTATTCTTCACAAGACTGTATTGTGTAAGATTCAAATACTACATCATATCAATACGAAGGTTGCCTTGCTGAGACATTCCTTCTCTGTCATAAGCAATTATATTTGGATTCCAGTAGTCAGTTAACTCTCGTAGGTTATAATCGCCTAATTTACAAAAATATCGCAGTCGGATAAATAGCTTGAAGTATCACAATCTCATTCAGGTGGGCTTCATATACAGAGACCAGTGAACTAGGAGGGATATAAACACCAGACAATATAATTGAGCAAGTTTTTGTTAAATTTTTACAAAGACGTATTCAACTTGTATTGCCTGTGACTTAACAGATGAGCACATATATTATTTATTTATTGCAAGGAGCAAACCTCCTCCTGATGATGTAATACTAGTAGACGCACTTCGATCACACCTATGCATACAGTAATCATTCAGACCTAATTCATAATTTTGAATGTCAGTGTATAGATTAGTTTAATATATCATACGAATTAAAAACACATTTGTAGTCAAACAAGATAATTTAGTACGGAATCACTTTACATTTTGATAGTAAAATGTCATATCCTCAGTTTTTTTGATTTATGAATAATGGAGGAACCATCAAAACTATGCCTTATTATTAAATCCGTCTCACCTTTACTTTGTCGTTCACGATATTTTTCTGGGCTTTCTGCCTGTTGGGAGACAACATGGGCCCTCTTTTCTCAGCTTTCTGGGGATGATCCCCGTTGCTTTCTGCTATCAAATTTGTGAATATTAATAGGAGGTTTGTTTCATAAGTCATGGCATTTATTTTATTTCTTCTTAACATGTACAGTATTAACACAGTGCATTTAGTATGTTTACACACAAAAGTCATGTGATAGCTGCTTAGTAATGTGTCGGACCCATTTCGGCCCGACGAAGAGCAGTAACTCGACGTGGCATCAACTGGAATAACAACGCGAGATGTGAGCCATGCCGTCTGCATTGCCACTCACAGATCACTAGAATTGGAGGTGACGGATCTTGGCTGCTCAGAGTCCTCTCCAACACGTCTTATAAATGTCCAATGGGATTCATGTCTGGGGAGCGGGCTGGGCACCATTCAGGAGCTTGAGTGCTCCTAAAACCAGTTCAGCACAACTTGGGCTCGATGGCATGAACAATATCCTGCTGGAAGGCCCCCATCATTATGAGAGTACACAAAATCCATGCAGGGATCTAAATGACCACTGAGCAGCTCAACGTAGCGGGAACCGTTGAATTATGTGTCTAGGAGAACAAACTGAGACAAACCATGCCACGCAAAAGCATCCCACACCCATATGGAACCATCATCAGCATGAACATTGACAATTTGCGTCCATAGCTTTATGAGGTCTGCGCCACACATGAACCATTCCATCGACCCGAAATATCCGGAACCTTGATTCGTCGGACCACACAACCCTTTCCAGTCTTCCAAGGTCCACGTAAGATGTCGGGCCCAGCTGATGCGCTGTGTCCGGTATTCTGCGTTAGCAGTAGTAATCTAGTGAGTCTTCTGCTGACGTAACCCATGGATCGTAGAGCATACCGCACCGACCTGCTGCATGCGGGTCTGGAAGCACCAACATTGCATGGACAATTCTAGCCAGACGCTGATGGTGACAATCGGAGAGCGGTCGTGGGCGGCCACTGCGTGTTCATTGCTGGTGGTATTGCCTTACAGGAGGAAAATACGGGACACCGTGGATCGCGGAATTTTGAATTCCTGAACAACCTCAGACAAGGCATGCCCCATTCGTCGGGCACCCACAATCATGCCACGTTCGAACTCTGATAATTCTCGTCACCTTGCCACTATCATATGCTGTTTTGGATTAGTCCATGCTATCGTGTGTAGCTGACAGCAGTGTTCAATTTGCATACTACTATCCCATTGACTTTTGGCGTCTGAGTGTATATTTGAAAGCCTGTTCTAAGTACTTATGACCAGCAAAATAGCAGTATACTTATGTACTAGTGATTGCTAAGTAAATCACAAGCATTTGGTGTGCTGCTGGTATCTTTCAAAGAGGGAAGTATATTAAGTAAAGCAGCGATCGTTTGTAAGAATAGCATTGCAGAGCCATGAGAAGCATTGGAAAATGCCATAGTCTTAGAGTCCATCCTTATTGGTCCGACTGAGTTAGAAGTGTTTTAACGCAGATCAGGGCAAACTGGGCAATTTCCAAGGGCCTCCGATTAAAAGAAATTTAAATTCTTAATAAGGGCCTCTATGAACTAAGCAGCCAACAAGCCAGGAACCTCTGATGTTCTTAAAACGACTCTGGACTGAGTCCATGAGATTATGATTTGATTCCTAAATTGAAGAGTCCCTTGCATAGGAAATTGCTTTGCAAACAATCAGACATCTTAGCGGCGTTTTGCCGAGAGGTGATAAGCATTAACGAAGTAAATGGTATTTACACCTTCCTCACGTTTGGAAGAAATGTAGACAACCTTGAAAACTAATTTAATGCTTTAAAGGTTGTTGGGTGATTTTATTTTCCCTTACGTATGTTTCTTTTTTGTGAGCTTATATATGCATTTCCTGATTAAGTGGTATTTTTACTTACTTGTGTTTTTGTTCCTCTCCTGATGTTGCTTGCTTAACCCAATCTCATCTGAGGGTAGTATTTAAAAGTAATTAGAAAGGCTTTCAAATGTATATATTAATTGTGGTGTTTTCCATAAGCTTAGAAGAACTAAACGAGCTCCATATAATAAAAAGGTTATAAACCTATGTTCGGTATTTTGTCATCTT
Source organism: Rhysida immarginata (assembly GCA_023313115.1). NCBI lineage: Eukaryota > Metazoa > Arthropoda > Chilopoda > Scolopendromorpha > Scolopendridae > Rhysida > Rhysida immarginata. The sequence goes on from JAHWFO010011526.1 coordinate 81,055, forward strand.
CAGAGACATTTGATAGAAGAAACGTGGAATTTAAATTTGAATTTCAACAATATAGAGATCATTGTTGCTGGATTAATTGTGTAACAATGTAAAGTGGTTGTAATACTGTGCAGTAGAAAAGCAGCACCTCCTAAAAAGAAAGCCTTGTGCCTGAAAATTCATAAACTGTTACATCATCATAAGGCATTGTTAATTGTATTTCTACCAATAATGAGCTCTAAATTATGACTTCTTATGATCATGTAACAATGTATGAATTTTCAGTGCATAGGCTTTCTTTCTTGGAGGTGTTGAGAAAAGTCGCTGAATACGGGCTGTATTCAAAAAACATACAGGGTGAATCTAAAATAAGGAGATAAACTGCAGGGCTGGTTCCCTATATCAAAACAAGTAAAAAAAAGTCATATAAACGTATGACCGGAAGTGTTTGGTGAGGAGTTATTCCACTACAAAGACACAAAGCCAGACTACAATGGAAATGATAGAAATGAACAGTATTTATTGAGGGTTGTATGTAGTTCGTACAATACTACAAAGTCCAAACCTCAAAAGTAAAATGTTCGAAATGCCCTCCGCACGTATCGACACGATGGACCATGGGCTGCTGCACCCTTTCAGAGACCCATGACGATAGCGGGTAGCTTCACAGTAGTACTACTTCACAGGCGTCTATATTATCGTTGATGTAGCATCTCCACATTACCACTACTCGTTACATATACAGGATGTTTCAAAAGGTATAATCCAAGCTTCACACACCAGTAGGAGGAGTGAAGGTGAACAGATTCTGTTAATACATGAGGGATCGGAACTCAACCATTGCCAAGGGGGGAGCAGTAATCAGAGTGCACATGAAAACAGATGAGTAAGTATGCACTGTGCACACGTTTATTACGGAACTACTAATTTACTGAAGCTTTACAAAAGATGCTCAAAATATGAGCCAGCATGGTATCGGCGCAACATTGACTCCCGTAGGCAGACAAAGATTCCGGGCATTTCTCTGATGTCGTCTGAAACAACTGAACTGCGATGCCAGCTGCCAGATCTTCAATGCTTGTCACAGGTGTTCGGTACACAATGATTTCATGTAGCCCCCCCCCCCCCCCCAAAAAAAAAGAAATCCAGCGGATTGAGATCTGGTGATCTATGAGGCCTTGCCACAGGTCCACCTTTTCCTATCCAGTGATTGCCAAATGTTGCATGAAAGTAATTGCGCACAACACGGCTAAAGTGAGCGAGTGCTCCATCATGTTGGGACCACATTTGCATGCGAACAGCCAAGGGCACATCCTCCAAATACTGACTACATTTGGGAGTTGAGAGGTAAGAGTGAACGGGAATATAAATGTAAATCGCGAAAAAGTCTTCATTTCTAGACTTGGAATTTGACTGTAATCAGTGAATTGTTTGAAAAAAAATTTGAATCACTCGTGATAACAATGATAAACATCAACTCAACTCTCGGATATGTATATGAACACAGTTTATAAAACATGAAAACAGCCAAAACTGTAAACACTAGGTTAACAAGAAAGGAAGGAAAGAAACCACTATTCCACATCAATTTATGTGGAATCGTGCTTTCTTTCCTTCCTTTCTTGTTAACACAGTCTATGTTCAACGACTTTTGTGTCAAATTTCTGGGCACTTGTATTTTTGTAGTACAACAATGGTTTCATGTAAATGAATATGGTTGAACCTCCCTTTGCCTTCTTTATCACGGTCTCTATTCTCCAAGGAAAACTTTCCATCAGATTTCGTAGATAGCTTCTGGATTTTTCTTCCATTTTCTTCCCAAAGACCCATTGGTGAGTTCAGTCAGACATTTTGGGCGTTGCGGTTTATCTCGTAGTCCTCACTACAATTCGTCCCGCTGATGCTCGTGCTGCCCAGTCCATTTCTTAAACTTGTCCTTAAAGCATTCCCGCACATACTTTGCATGTATATAGGTAAGGAGCATTGTCAAGTGAATACAGGAATAATCCAATCCCAAACTGTTGCCGCAATGCTGACAGTGCAGAATTGTCTAGGATATCAAGTTACAGAGTCATATTTCCTTACTGGGACAAGGAAACGGTAGTTGATTTCGGTGTTTTTGTAAGTACACGTACAAACCATTTCTGTAGTCTAAAAAAATCTATTTAAATTATAAGATGTGGTAGCTCCCCAGAAAACATTACCGTAACATAGGCAAGAGTGTATCCCCGAGAAATAAAGTAATTTGTCTCAATCCAAACTATGAAAATGAACAACATGCCATGACACTGTCTCTCTGGGCATCTGCCAGATCCGAGCGCTACCATCCGATTGTCAGAGTGTACCAAGATTTGTCGCTCCACAAAACATATTTACATTGCTCAATGGTCTAGTCTCGGTATGCTGTACCTCATTCTAAATGTCGCTTCGCATTGATTCTGCTGATGTGGGACTTATGAACAGCAGCTTGGAAATCTAAATTCCTCAGTTCCCGGCGAATGGTGATTGTACGGGGCGGTAATTAAAGTAGCATTTCGGAACTCTGTAGCAATTGTTTTAGGCGAAGACTTCCGACTGCATCGTGTCACTTTTGTAGCACTGGAGGATGTGTGTCCGTTATTTTCTTTGGCCTATCATTTGGCGCGTTGCTCTTTGGAATTTCCACTTGACGATATCATTTACAGCTGAACAGGATGTTTGCAGAATGACAGAAATATCGCGTACAGACTTGTTGCATAGGTGATATCCTATGATGGTACCACATTGGAACTCACTGAGGGGCCCATGCTGCACGATGTGAATCACAAAACCTTCACACCTTTCATGAGATGAACAATCAACGAAAACCGCTATATGTATGGAGAACTTTTTAAGTGAAAAGCTACCAAAAACTTGATTTCGTGTTGAATTCATCCTTCTTTTGAGATCTTTGGTTTGCAGCAAAATGGCGCATCAACTAGATGTTGCCCACATGTTAATTAATAATAAAGGATAAAATAAAATTTTTATGAGAACTGAACGTATATGCATTCATAGCGGGGACTTAACTTCTCTGGGCTGCATAATTGCCAAGTCACAAAAATGTCCTTTAACTAAAAATGACTTGGAGTGATTTGTAAATTAAAGTATCAGAGTTAATATAAAAAAAAAAATAATAAAAAAAAAAGAGCGCTAGAATTGGCTCTACCTGACATCTCACAACTTTTACGGATAAAGAATCGCGAGACCTGGCTACAGTTTTTACATGAAATGTTTTTGATGGTATTTCACTTCTTTTTGTATGTAGTCCTCCTTTTCTTGAAGAATTGAAACAGAGAATCTTCGAATTTACATTTGCGTTTAGATAAATGACTTTTGTATGAAGACGTCGAAGAAACTGTTATTATCAATTTTAATTTTAATACTTCAGTTTCTATAATTAAAATTAATAACATTCCTGTGCCTCAGATTAACAAGCATTCAAATGAAATTAACATCTGAGAGTTGTCACTGTTTCTCCCTCTTAACAATGGGCCAAACAATGTCGTCACCAAATGCTCCACGGTTGCATAACAGCCGTTCCGTTGCAGACTAATTGTAATTGGCATTAACCTTCAAACATTAACACCTTCATTTTCTGGATTTTTTAAAAAAAAATTTTCCTTTCTTTGTATTCTAAACACTATATTAAAGCCAAATTTCAAATTTCTATGGCTGCGAGAAGTACCTCAGATTATTGATGATCGGTCAGCGAATCGGTGTCTAAATAAAGAAACTCCGATTTCATATATCTTACGAGAAAATCGTATCCTATAATGTATATCTCATATGAACTAGAAACGCTAGGAACATGAAATTTGAGGTTTAGTTCCGTTTACAAAGTACTCTAGATTAAAGAAGTTTCAGGGTATTTAGGCAACTCCAGCACAAAGTTACGGAGGGGACAAAAGTGCCCCTGAATGCTCCCAGAAAAGAATGGTACGGTTGTGCTTGCTCGACTTGATCATTTAAAATAAAATTTTATGACAACAGCTCGGATAAAAGCTGTTTCAGACTATTTCCTCCCATTTAATAGAATTTAACATTCAAAGGCTCAAAAGCAAATTGTGGCAAATGTCCACTTCATATTTCGGATTTAAATACAATTAGTCTGGAAATGGTTTTAGTAAGCAGAAACAAAATAGCGTTTTATTTATTCTAATACGATAAAATATGCCAATTTTGATTTTTAAAACCATAATATTCAATCGTTTGGATAATCCCTGCATGACTAATAGGCTTTTATATTTTTATTACCATTAATAAAATTTCATTACTGCATACATAAAAATCCATTGCAAATACACGATGTTTATATACTAACTACCGGAACCGCGGAATTTCCACGGAATAACATGAGATTGTACAGGGTGATTCAGTCAATTTCTGACCATTTCAGTACTATGATGTATTGACCTATTAATGTTTACACACTTAGCATTTCAGTATGATATTTTAGGCAGTTCGGAGTTTTTATTCCCGTGGAAAAGTCTTGATGATATGCTCAATGTGGCCACCACGAACGTTTTGAACTGCTCGCAGCCGAATGGTGATGTTGTTCATAACTCTATCCAGGGTTTCTGTATCCACAAGGGTGCAGCAGTCGACGATGCTTTGTCGCAGCTGGCTTAGGACTCTTGGTGCTGCAGTGAACACACTGTCTTTAAGAAACCCCTAGAGATAAAAATCACATGGGTTTAGGTCAGGACTCGCAGGCGAACAGATTTTTTGGTAGGGGAATCGACCAACCTTGTGCGAACATTTTCGACAACTTCGGCCGTTCCCGCCTTTTTTCTTGCCTTTAACACATCCACTTATACTCCTTCCGGAACTTTCTTTGCACGGTTACAGGTGATTTTGTCTCGAAATACCATTCGACAACCTTGCATTTCTGCTCTGTTGATAAAGCGGGCGCCATTTTTCAACAATACGATTTTCATGCAGCGCCGTTGCAACAATACAAACTCCAACTATTTAGAAATTCGATATGGCGCTCATATTCTTTCAATTATTTATCCCTAATGCACGTCATTCGAGTGAAATGGTCAGAAATTGACTGAATCACCCTGTAGAATAAAATAGAAATGATTTGTAAAAGTTTATTAAAAAAATTCTAGGAAAATCCGCAGCAAAAATAAAACCAATTGAGGGGACACGCATTTTAATGGGTAGGTTGGTTACTCGGCGTTCCTTTCGAAAATGGTCAGAAGTAATAGGACATAACTTTCTAACTGTTCTTCGGAGGTTATTAACAAAAAATATTGAGTATGCAGAAAATATGATACTTTTACCCTTGTAATTCACCCCTGTTAAGTTGGGTGCTGGTCTAGTGTAGGAATACATATAATTCTTGATGAATGCTCCACATGAAAATCCTAGGTGATGAGATCTAGTGAATTTAGTGGCTATGGATGGGACATCAGTTATCACCGAAGGTAGCATTAGTTTCATTTCTTCGACGTACTAATTGACGAAGACTAATTTGTCTTTCTACAGTACAGGGCGAGTCAAAAGTCGCAGTACACCCTATTTTTTCAAAACCTTGCAGGAATTGGGAAATCTGAATATTCCTGTAAGGTATGGGTGAGGTGGTTTATCTTTTACGGTATGTGCCGAACATGGCCGCCATCTTGAAATCGGCCATCTTGAATCTAAGTCAATTTTTTTCAATGGAAAGCGGATCATGTGATATATCAAATAACATCAGCATTTTCTGACAATTTCACTCCTGTAAACAGATTTGAAGCAGTAGTTATGGTTCAAAAGTTACAACACATTTTGTTTCACTTTGTAGCAGATAACTGAAGATGGCTTTGACCACGGAGGAGAGAATTGAGGTCATTTTGATGTCTGGAGAACGAAGTTTCCGTGTCATAGCTGCAGATTTTAACAGCCGGCACCCAGAAAGACCTCCAATTTCACACAACACTGTCAGGTGCTTAATTAAGAAATTCCGAGAAACTAGGTCTGTGGTTGACAAGGCACGGAGTGGCCGTCCAATAAGTGCTACTGACGAGACAAGCTCAACAATGGTTTTGGCGTCCTTCGTCAAGAGCCCACAACGCAACACACGACGTTTGTCAGCAGAATGTGGAATCAGCCAGTTGTACGAATCCTTCACGCTCATCAATGGCATCCATTCAAGATTCAGATACTCCAGCACCTAGCAGAGAATGACCCATGGGTTTTGCACGTATGCAGTTTTGCACGTGGGCCCTAGAGCAACATCAACAAGATCCCTCTTTTGCACAAGCTATCTTGTTCAGTGGTTAAATGTTCAATTTCCTGGTCATTGGATTGGCCGACGTGGTGCTTGGAAGGGCCACCCAGATCAGCTGATCTCACACCACATGACTTTTATCTGTGGGGTCATTTAAAGCAACTCGTATATGAGAGAAAATCAGAAACAGACACCATCTCTAGCAACGCATTGAAGAAGCGTGTGCCAGCATTTCTGCGGAAATCCTTCTGGGAATGCATGACGATTGGATTCAGCGCCTTCAAATGTGCCTTGACCAAGAGGGACACCATGTTGAACACATTAAATGACTGTCCTTTATGGAGAACACTCCAGCCTGTAATTCCAAACAAAATGCTACCATTTTGAACCATAACTGCTACTTCAAATCTCTTTACAGGAATGAAATTGTCAGAAAATGCTCATGTTATTTGATATATGACATGACCCCCTTTCCATTGAAAAAAATGACTTAGATTCAAGATGGCCGATTTCAAGATGGCTGCCATGTTCGGTACATGCGTAAAAGATAGACCACCTCACCCATACCTTACTGGAATATTCAAATTTCCCAATTCCTGCAAGGTTTTCGAAAAAACAGGGTGTACTGCGACTTTTGACTCACCCTGTATTTTCATTATTTATAGCCAAACGTTGCCTTTTACACCAGCCGTATTTCTACGTTGCTTTCGTCGCGGTATTTTGAAAAAAAAAAAAAAAAATCGGCAATAAGAATAACCAAAAGACACTTACTGAGTTATTAAATAAAACAATTAAATAAATAATCAAATCCAATCTGAGCAACAAAACAACTTTAACTTTCTAAATTTAATCTGGTAACAATGACAACCAACAATAATACACTCACATAATTGGAAAAAATTTCTAAGGTACTAAAATCATCACTGCCTAGCGTAAGAAAATATGCATATACTAAAATCTGGCCAGAGAACATATGTATAAACTAAAAAAAAAAAAAAAACAACAACATGCAAATCGGATCAGTGTTCTCGAGTTATAAACGCACTAACAAAATCAGTTTTTTGTTTTTTTTTTGGTTTTTTTTTGTAGTACAAAATATGAGCATTTGCGTTTTATAATATGAGAGGACAAAACCATTCATGGGAAAAATTCTAGGTAACTCGTAGAAACATTGTTAAAGGTTTGTTGTAAAATTAAGTATTTTATGCTACTTGATCTCCTTGTATGAAATATTCATTTTTACCGATGACAAAGGTCGTAACTTCTCATCGACGAAATTAATCAGATGGTTGTAAAGTGTTTACATTTAATCTCTTCGTCGAAAGCGCGATCCTCGAAGGAGGGGAAAAAACAAAGCGAAGCGATTACTAATACATTTTTATTACAGGAGAACGAATTTCTTTATTGCACTAACGCTACAATATGAGCAGCAGAGTGATCTGACTCAGTTGACGCGCAACAGGGCAGCTTCCCCTCAGCAAAGAGTTTACGCAGCTAGGCAACGGGTAGGCACAGCACAGGTGGAGCTCTTCAAAAAGAGAAGGCAAACGACGAGCACATGGTGTGCATCACGTGCTTACGAGCTCGCGGGCAAAACGGCAGTAAAACGGCCGCCTTTAAATCTCTCGAATCATTTCGCGGGAAACTCCTTAGCCATGAAGTCATCATTAGTTTTCGTCGCTCTACTATCGACGTTCGCCGCAGCCCAGGATGTAAACAGTAAGTTGTGCTTGTCGTTCTTGGCCCCCATAGTTCTAGCACTTCTTTAGAGCAAGTCGCCCACGCGCCTTTTAATCTTTAAGGAAACATAATTAAGAATGCAAGTGAAAACATGGACAACACCTTTTCACCCCGCCCGCATACCACCAGCTACATGTTTATCACTCATTTAAGTACTCTACTGTCTATACGACAAAGACAATTCAGAGTTTTTAAAGTCGAGAAATATTAAAATAAAATGCTAGCAAAACCTGAATGTTATTAAATTAGAATTATTAATAACAATTAAATTTTAAATATTAATAACAATATAGTTTAAAAATATTTAAATAATAGTTAAATATTACATATTTCTTAGAAATTTACTAAAGCATACTTTTATGTATACTTTTAAGCATAATTATACATTTTTTTTATTATTTAAAAATTAAAAAAAAACAACAAATAAGCCTGGAAAAATGTTATTTTTGACAAAAAATTCTTAAACATTTCATTAAATATATTTAAACAATCGTATAGTGCATATAACAGTAAGATGGCAACTACTCAAATTCATAAAATCTGAACACAGGCAACTATACAAATGAAGAAAACGTTTCCAGTATTTATAAATAAGAAATAATGTGTGAACTTGAACTGATTACACCAGTCAGCAGTGTATGTTCAATCTACTCAAAAATATCAACTACATGTTCCTCTGTACAGAAACTTGTTAAAGAGCAAATAATCTTGATTAATTCTTTACAGTGCATTAAAATATTAAATCGTTATGATATTTACATTAATTAATATTAAAAAACACTAGAAAGAACAAACAGCTGTTCTTGTTACCATACAAAGTTGTTATAGTTGAACATAACCTTATTTTTAAGCCAAACAAATAATCACGATACAGCGAATATTATTCAAAGTAACATCATGCAATTTTATCCTTTAATTGTACTGTATACAAAAATTTTAAATCCATCCAGACAGAATCACAGTCTCATACATATGATAAATCTCACTTATGTTCCTGTTTTTATTCATCAGCCAGCTTAATTAAAAGTCAGCTGCCAGCTATTAATTATTTCACTATCGTGGGAAAAACTGCTCGAAATGCTAGGAATAGCCAAACAATCTGTTTTGGGTTAAACTTTTCAGGTCGAACTAAGTTTATCCGAGGGAGGCGCAGCAACAGTGTCTTTAGGTCGATAGCCGTTCGAAGAAAACAAAGTTTCCCATAGATGCAAAACTAGTCTTTAAATGTCACTTGAAAATTTTGGGGTTATCAGAGGTCATGGTCACTATGTTAACCACAAGAGTAGCCCTGTGTCGAGGAGTCCTATGTATGGGGACGAGTGAAGAGAGAAGGTGAGGAGAAATTAAAGTCATGGGATTGTGAACTCTTCTCTCCTCATCCCCTATGCTCCTCTTTCCCATAGCAAGAGTTAATGCTACAAAATTGTTCTTAAAATCAATGATGCATGAAAACCTTTAGAGGATTTCCCCCCCCTTTTTTTTTGTTATTTATTTATTATTTTTTTTTTTATTCATTCAGCACAAATGCTGTATCATCTTATTCAGTTGAATTAGTTCCTATAATTTCTAATAATAATTGCAAAATAATTAGCAGGGTACATATATTGATTAGATTTTTATCTATTCAAATAACAATATCAAATCTGAATAAATTCTTCATGAGGATTTTTGGATATTACTGAATACATTTATTTCTTTTATGACCTGTCTTTCATAAAATTTATAATGAAAAAGCAAAAATAAAAAAATAAAAATTCACATCAATAAAAATCCTTTTAAAACCTTAAATTATAATAATAATTATGGTAAACTTTATCCTGAGGACTTAAAAATTATATAAATATAAGGTAAATCATTAATTTTATATCCTGAGCATTTAATAAAGATGCAATAAAACATTAACAATTGGTTGATTTGATTATAAAAAAATTATAAATTTTAAGAATTTAAGAAATATAACATTTATATAAAATATATATTAAAAACATATTTAATTTTTAAAAAACTGTGTCAAAATATTTTTAAAACTTTAAATATATTTAATAATTAAATAAAGTAGTAATTAAAATTTTTTTTCTAGCCAAATCAACCAATTGTTAATGTTTTATTTTCATCTTTATTAAATGCTGAGATTACAGGATTAATGATTTTTTTTAATATTCAAACAACCTTTAAAACCGATTTCAAAGCTTATCATTATGACATTAGTTTGATACCATAAAATGAAATAAAATGTTACAAACTGATTTTCCTTCTATTAAAATTCTTATTGAAAGAATAAATTTATGGTTGAAATTTTTATAAGATTGATATTTGATATCATTCAACCACGGCATTCATGGAATGTGAAGAAGGCTCACTCAACTGACCACTTCAGTCGTTTGTCTGAGAAATGAACCATCAACTGAATTATTTCGGTTGAATCTGTCAAATCCCTGAAGCATGTGGTTTCCAGGAGCATTTAATCTTCTAAATATGATAACAAAATTAGGAAAACATTAAATAAATCTTTTGCTTTATTGGAAATGCTTCCTGAAGTTTGCACAAGAGTAGTTTTGTTTTGTTTTTTTTCTTTATTAGTTGCTGTCGATTCAATTACTTGTTTATTCTGTTAAACTCAATAGAGTTCATCAAATACTTCTTTATTTTTTAAAGAATTATTACATGTACTAGTTTATGTTGTAAAATATTGAAGTGTTATTTTAACATCATTTGTGAAGGATATGAATGGAAATGCAGTGAAATTTAATTGTGAAATTTCTCATGGTGGATTAAATGATGGGATTTATGATTGTGATAGGATTATGTTCACAAAATAGTTTGTGTGTGTGTGTGTGTCACCTCATAAGATTTTCTTAATAGAAAATGCAGAATGCATTCTTAAAAATTTTAAGTTTTTACAATACAAGGCAAAGTATTGTATATTATAGTGCAATAAGAGATATTTTACAGTTTCTTTTACTATACTTTTCAATCTATTGTATTGTATTACTTTTCCATACGTATTATATTGTAATGCCAGGAATAAATGAGAATATTATTCTTTTCATCTAGTCCTGATACTGCCTGTATATCAGAATATTTACAGAGTTTATTGTACTTTATATAAGATGTGGTATACTTTACTTTGAATTGAAAACTGAACCTTAAACTTTGTAAACTATCCACAGATTTATTGATAATATTAACAAAATACAAAACATATTTCTTATAGCTAGGCTATTTCATGTTTTCTCAATTTTATTTAATAGTATCATTAAATTCATTATCATTATGTCATTATAGAAAAACATGTGAACTTTACTCTAAATAGTTATTTGGATTTTACAAATTTATAAAATATTAATTAACAAACCAATAATTGGCATGTTTTCTATTTTCATTGTTGTCAATGTGGTATAAGCAATTTTCTGGTTTTGATATAGCATGCTGCACACAATGCTTAAATATCCTGTTGCATATTAATTTAACACTTTTAAGTTTCAATAATTGGACATTGAAGTTTATTAATATTTTAAAATAAATTACATAGGTCGATTTATATTTTACCATACTAGTATATTCAGCTTTCATTTAAGTTTACAAAATATTTCAACATAGTATGATCAGTGTTTTGTATATAAATAGTTTCGTGTTATATAGTACAGGTACTGATTTAGAAAAAATTTGGTATAAAAAGTTCAAAATGCTATTTACCTTATAAAAGTTGTTCTTTAAAAGTTACAAAAAATATATTTTTCAATACACTCTATAGTATTGAGATTATTTTATTTTTATTATCAAGTTATTTATTTTAAATTTATTCAACTTTCATATTGAAATTAAAAAAAAAATGGTAAGGATGCTTATTGTGTAACTAAAAACTAATGGGATGTATATCTATTTTATTCATGGACAAAAAAAATACTGTGTGAATGTTGAAGCTGTAGAATGCACTCTGCTTCCGCTGCCTCAGGTGTTCCACACGAAATTTTTTTTCTTTTCAATTTAAGCCTTGTGAAATTGAAAGTAGAGGAGGAGAAAAAATAAAAAAGGAAAGGATGGAGACAGGGGAAAAGCCTTTGCTGCTGGGAATTCTCACCCGTTTAAAAATTGACTGGGAGTAAAAAGTTCCGCATTATCACTCCCTATTCATTTTCCCTTTTTTCTACAGCAAATATGTTTTAGATAGAATAGTTTATATAATTGAGCTATAATTTACTCAAAATTTTTTTTCTTTTAGATGGTATATCTTTATTTCTCTTCATCTATTTTATGATTACTCATTGAAATCTATGTTCACTACTCTTATTTTTCTCATTAATGTAAAATTGGCAGTGTATCTTTTCTAAAATGCATTAAATTATTTTATCCCATTAATAGTTTATCAAAAATTCTCATGAGACAACATGCTTATTAAAATAGATAGCACGATATTTGACTCTTTCACAAGAAGGCATTTACTTTCTGGGAATGGGATATGTGTTATTATATGCGGTTAAGTTTTGAAGTATATTGAACTATCTTAAGAACTTATATAATCCACCATAACTAATAGAATTAGAAAGTGTGATTATTTGTGAAGTTTTCTGGCACATTTGCAAGATGTCACTGTGTGTGTTATTGACCAGCAAGTTGCAGGTTAGGAAAGAGATGAGTTAATTGTAATTTTAAATAAATACTGAAATAATAAAGCATATGACGAAACTTAACATGAAACGTGATGTACAAGAAAAATGTACATTAAAGTAGCCTTCAGGAGTGCTAACACACAAAGGAACAAGCAGGGGTCTAAAAGTTCAGGTGTGCCACATGCGGACGTTCTATTTGGGCAGCTCACAAAGAGGTTGTGACCAAACGAAAGACGGAACATATAGCCTGCAAAAATGGGAGTCTTTTGCGGACCATATTTTGAATGAAAACCACGATTAGGATTCAGATTTATTTAAAATCCTTCACTCATGTAAAGATACCAGTGTGGTATTTTTTTTTGAATTCCTGGAAATTGTAAAAAACAAAACAACAAATCGGTTACTAAACAGTGACGATGGCCCAATGCCAGTAGGGGATTGGTTACCCCTCGCTAAGTTTATTCTCAAATAAATCGCTCCTTTATGCGGAGCCTTAGATCTCTCAACTTGGAGACAGTAGGGTCTTGACATAATAGCGTGATTGGTTGTTTTGTTTTCGTGTGTATTTTTGTAATTAGGCATTAAGGGTGTATTTCTGTAATTGGTTATTTATTGTTGTAAATTCTTATAAATTCAGAGTTCTGTCTGTTAAATCGCTCACTGATGAAGGGAGTGTAGCCCCAAAACGTACATATGAGACATTATTAAAAATGATTATTGTGGATTTTGTGGTTTCTTATCGTCGTTAGTTTGAACGAAACGTGATATTACCATATGATGTTGGTCGATAGGGAGAGCAGTGCTCTTATTTTACACATCTGCCACCTTGCCTGATTTTAGCATTGGTTACTGCGTGAGTAATCAAACAATCTAATTCTATTTCTACAGAAAGTTTAGCCTCACCTATTTTTGTAAAATATAAAATAACATGATTAACAATTGACAGGTTCTATAATTAGCATTTAAAATAATTGTGTATGAACATCATGCAAATTAATTGGTACGAAGAGTACTTATTTATATTCCTTAGGAATTTTGAAAATTGATATACTAATACTAATAAAAATAAATTGCGATGGTACATTTGCACAGGCCTTCCACTTTGACTTCAAATTAATAAAGGAGCTACAAGGAGCTATAAGAGTAATACACCATGATTTATTTCTCTGAAAGTATGATACAATTTTGCAACTCCGGCATCGCATTGCTACAACCATCAGTTCTACTGATTATTTTTTAAAGAAGTCTCTTTCCGTTTTTTTGGTTTTAAGCCAACGTTCTAGAAGAATGTGCATTCCCCCTCGGTACCATTGTTGGTCCTACTCATGCAAGCACTTTTTCACAGTGCACACAACATTGTCATTGGGCTCTAATTGGATCCCACGGAGTGCTTTTTTTAAGGGCCAAACATGTGGAAGTGTGATGGTGCCAACTCTGATTAGAGGGTGGATGAGGCAACACAGTGAACCTTGTAACATGGATCACTGGCATCCGCCATATTTAACACTCGCTATCGCACTGCCATCTGGCAGCGGAGCTTGCATTTTTCCACAACACAGGTGGAAGGTTCAAACCAGGACTCCTCAAAATTTCAGCTGCATAGCGTTGTTCGTGTCATAGAAATAAATTATAGTGCATTACTTTTTGAACACTCCTTATAGCTTTGAACAGAATACTTTCATAATAGTTTTAAGCATTGTTTATGTTGACGTGGAACACACGATTGTACTGTTGCTGCAGAGTTGATAATTTAACAAGAAATTAATCCCTCCGAGAAAGGTATAAGAAAGTAACAGAAGCCTTGTGTTCATCTATTTTTTACCCCTTTTATCTGCACTGTTTTTCTCCTGTGTTATCAAAAAATTGATTTTCTCAAATGTAGTACAGTGCTCCCTCTATATAATGGAACTCTACATAACTCCAAATTTATAACGGCAAGTCATATAACGAAGTTTTTCTGGAAAATCAAAATTGCAGACTCATTCATGTCTGCAGTTTTTATTTTTCAGAAAAAAAGTGTGTTATATGGACTTGCTGTTATAAATTTGGCGTTATGTAGAGTTCAGTTATATAGAGGGAGCACTGGTATTTAGAAAATGGAAAGAATTCTTATGTTTTTGTCATTTCCTTTATCGTGACAATGCGCTTCTCCCTTCAGCCTTGTTAATTTGCTAGTTTTGTGCCAAAAATCAGATGACTGCCCTCAGCCAGCTTCCCTACTCCCCAGACCTTGCCCCCTGTGACTTTTTCTCATTTCCAAAATTAAAATCAGTCATTAAAATCTGTCATATGTTCCCATTTTAAAACTTAAATATAGTTGAGCATCGTTATTATGAAACCTGTTAATACGAAATCTCACTTTCTCTATCCCAGTCCAGAGTATGACATTTCTATTTAAACTGGGGTTTAATATGAAATTTTTTTACCTGAGTCCAGATAATACGAAAAAATGAAGAAATTCATTCCAAGAAAGTTACATTATTTGAGAATTTTATGGTACATAAAAAATAAAATTTTCATTTTATAATAAGGATAATAAAATTTTAATTTCATTCTAATGCTGCGAATTCTGATTGGTCGTTGTGCAAATGAACAATGAAGCACGTGGGAATGCTGATTGGCTTTCAGTGACTATATAAATTGTGCATTTCCATGCATTGATCAGTATTGCAATTGCCAACAAGTGTCATTGCAAACAGCTTTAGAAAGATGGGATTTAAACGGGCCAAATTTTCTGATGACATGAGGAATCTACTGACCCAGAATTGGAAGGATCAGACAGAATGGGAACTCCTTCAAAGTGAAAGAGAGCAGATTGGACAGTCTGACATTCTAGGAATATAGTCAGTGACAAAAATATAGGAACTCTATTATTTTGTTTGCTTTAAAAACACCTTAAAGGATATTTATTATTTTTTTCTAGATATTGTAAAACTTAATTTGAAATTTAAGTGTATAGTTAAAGAAGAAATTATCTCAATTTGTTTAAAACCTGAAAGTTCTAAAGAAAACAGTGACAACTTTCTAAAAACCTTTTGTTTTATGTCAAAAAAAAAGATCCACCTATATAAAATACAGTGCTCCCTCTATATAACTGCATTCTACATAAGGCCAAATGTATAATGGCATTGTAGAGTCCCGTTATACAGGGTGGTCCATTTAAGTGTAGACATGTAATATCTCGAAAACAAAGCATTTCCGAAAAAATGTCAAAAATTAAAAGTGAATTACTTCGCAGGGGGAATTCATTAGCCAAAAATTACCCCCCCCCCTCTCCCCTTTGTGAGGGAGGGGGAGGGAGTAACTTTGAAATCTTAAATAGGACCACCTATATTTTTAATGGTTTATTCAGATTGTACACTATTCGAGAAACATGTTTTTTCAATTGGTCCAATCGTTTAGAAGATAGAGGAACTGAAAGTGTGGAATTCTTAAAGTTGTGAATCCAATTTTATCAATGAAGGCAAAGAGACAGAGGGTGGGTCTTGCAGAGGGTGGGTCTGTTCTACCTTTTAATGGTCTATAAGAATCCGAAGTCAGAATTTCAAAAATTCAAATTTTTTTTAGTGCACAAGCAGTGTTGGGGACAGCAGTCCCATGGAGGCAGTCTGTGCATGTGTATTGAAAAATATTGGATTTTTGAAAATCTGACTTCGGATTCTTAAAGACCATAAAAAGTATAAAGTGGTGCAAATAAAAGTAGCCTGGCATGAATTGCAGAGAAAGCCTGTGAGGCTACTTTATTTGCACCACCCTTTAGAATAGGAATGTAAGACCCACTCTTTTGTCTTCATCGATAAAATTGAGTTCAAACTTTAAAAGTTCCACACTTTCAGGGCCTCTATCTCCTAATCGGTTGGATCAATTGAAAAAACACGTTTCTTGAATATTGTGTACAATCTGAATATACCATTAAGAATAGGGGTTTCCATTGCACATTTCAAGATTTAAGATTTCAAAGTTACACCCCCCCTTCCTCACAAGGGGGATGGGGGGGGCTAATTTTTTGGCTAATGAATTTTCCCTGTGAAGTAATTCAATTTGATTTTGGACATTTTTTCATACAATGCTTTGTTTTCAAGATATTTCCATGTCTACACTTAAATGGATCCCTCTATATAGAGGGAGCACTGTAGTTGCATCTAGATTTGAAAAGAGACCATTCTATAGAGAGGATTTTCAACATTTGATGATTAGTGCTCAGAGGACAACATGCCAAGAGGCCCAGCTCTTTCTGCATTTGAAAAGGAACAGATTTCTGCCTTTCACAAAGATGGGGAAACGAATTTCAGAAATTGCGTCACTTATACATCGAAGTAAGCATATTATGTCATATTTAAAAGTCCTGGGACATATGGAGTGAAGAAGAGGCCTGGAAGCCACCTGCAATAAGGAAGAGAAATGCCAGAGCTCTACTCCGAGCTGCATCAAATTCTGAAAGCACAGCCAAAGATTTGAAATTTCAAGTTGGACTGGACTGTAGTGTACAGATGTTCAATGTCTCCTACAGAAAACCTCCCATATTGTTTGCAAAAGACTATACCAAAAACCATCCTTGAAACCACGACATAAAGATGCCCATCGAGTGTTCAGACAATCACACATGACTTGGACCACTGAATGGAAAACGATCATCTTCTCAGACGAGAAGAAATTCAATTTAGATGGTCCTGATGGATCAGATAACTACTTTCATGATTTAAGGAAGATATACTCCTATCATGAAGTCAAGCAGGAGGAGGTTCCCTAATGATCTGGGGGGAATATTGGTTATCGTAAAATGTGAACTGCAGCTTATGGACAGTTGCATAATATCAAGGGATTACATAGAACTACTGTCACGAGTTCTCCCTCGTCAAGGAAGATCAATGGCAGGACCAAAATGGCAGTTCCAACACAACAATGCTGCCATTCATACTGCAAAGTGTATTACAGAATGGTTTGCCCTTAGAAAATCAAGATTTTCAAGACTCCAGCCTTACACCCGACATGAACCTGATCAAAAATGTTTGGGGCAAGTTGGCAAGTGATGTGTGCAAGAATGGCAGACAGTTTTCATCCACAAAAGAACTCAAAGAAACCATTTTTCTATCATGGCAGAATTTGCCTCAAAACTTTATTAAAAATCTGTATGATAGCATGCCTAACCGAATACAGTACATGCTTTGATCAGTGTTCAAGGATCCTATTACAAAATATTAAATGTATTTGACTTCATTAAAACATAAATTCCTTAAAATAAAATGTTTATATGAAAGTTCCTATACTTTTTTTTTTTTTTTTTTTTTTTTTTTTTTTCCAGAATTTTCAGGTTTCCAACACATTAATGAGATTATTTCTTCTTTTAGCTATACATTTTTACCGTATTTCAAATTAAGTTTTACAATATATGAAAAAAAATAAATGTTTTATAAGGCGTTTTTTTTTAAAACAAACAAAGCAATACAGTTCCTATATTTTTGTCACTGACTGTATATCAGAATCGACGAAGATCTTCTCACCAAAGATCTCGTAACAGTTTTATGAAGATGGCAAATCTGAAGAAGCAGAGTGATGACAACGATGAGACGGAAAAATCTGCACCATCTAACAAGCATTTGTTGTCATTTGTAGAGGATATTAAGTCATACGTCCTGCATGGCAATGATGTCCCAGATCTTTTCAATTTATTATAGTTTTGTAAACAGTGCTATTACAAAAGATTATATTCGTTCATGTAAACAAACTTCAATGACCAATTAATGTATTTTCTGAATTAAATGATTGACCAATTTGTGGGGGTAGTAGGGCAATTTAGCCCAAGCGTCATAGTAAAATAAATCTTATTTGTAGAGGTAACCATATACCATAAAACCAGATGAACCCTTCTCTCACCCCATAACTTTGATCCCAGTGGGCCAATCGAAATCAAACTATTTAGTGAAGTAGAAAATGCCCATAGTAAGCTACTTTCTGAAATTGATCCTTCTACATGAAAAAATATAGAAAACATGAAGGCGACAGATGGACACTGTAAATCAATAAGGCAAATTTGGATATGGGCAAATTTTTCATGTTTATTTAACTCTAACAAATCCTCAATAACTCCCAAATGCCTCATCAGACCCTATCAAGTTAATATAAAATGATTTCTCACATAGAGGAGTTCATATATGTTGAATTTATTGACTTTTGTTTCTGGTATGGATGCTATAGCCATAGAATGGACAGCTCAGCATTTCGATGATAGTGACCTTGAAGCAGCGCTCCTAATGTATAGGTGGAATCTGCCTGCTGTTTAACCTGCATTTCTATGAAGCATACTACGACTTTTTCTAGATTTTAATTATTTCTCGGTCTGTAATTAATGGAAACCGCCAAGATCACATGGAAGCTTGAAATGAATGATATGTAATCTATCTGCGTCAAGAAAAATTTTTTTTCTACAGGGGAAAAATAGATATTCGCCTAATTAAATGCACTTGAGTAACTTACTTGGCAATCAGCTGACTGGCTGTTAAATTTCAGCATACATCTAAATCATTTAGACTTTGCCATTGTATTAATATATTTTCTGCAATATAGTAATTGCACTTCAAATTAATCTAATTTCAACAACAGAATTAATTTGACTTGCTTTTAATTTGTTTTTATTGAAAAAGTGATAAGCAAAATAAGTGACAAAAGCCATTAGAATGCAACTTTTAAACATATACACTTAAAGATATACATTAAGATACACTGTATATTTTAATAAAATTACATTGAGGTAAATGATGTTGACAAAAATTCAGAAGGAACAAAAATATAAACAAACTAATGTAACAAAAAACAAAATTCATAGAAAACCGACAGTTGATTATAATTAATTTACATTTCATTTTAAACTCCATGGAAAACGAATTACTATTTATTTTGAATTCATGAAAGGACAAAAATTAAAATTTTCAAGAAATATTTTTTTTTTTTTTTACAATTTTTCCAAGCCGAATAAATTTTATTTTGAATTAAGTCATTTTAATAATTTTATGTTTTGGGGATTAAAAATATAACATTATTTAGCTGAGCACTGAGAAATTTCTTATAACAGGGCAATGATGTTGAAAATATCCTTAAGCGCCAATCTCCACTTGCAAATGAGCACAAGTTAGTCTTGGACATTTCTTAGCATTCTTCAAGCGTCTACATTTTTTTTACAACTAGGAGAATGGCACTTAAGGATTTTTTCAACATATTTGCCCTGTTACAAGATATTATGCTCAACTAAGCAGAGTTTTATTTTTCAGCCTCAAAACATATAAAGTTATTCAATTCCTCGTGGTTGATACAATTCTGCGGGTTGATACAAATAATAGCAATTGTTAAAAGGAACTTGAAATAAATATTCAAAAAATCTAGTTGATTAAGGAGTTATTATACCAGCATACAAGATAAAACTAATGCAAGAAATAAAACACTCTTTTTACTCGTTGTGGTTAAAGAGTGTTTTATTTCTTGCATTAGTATTAATTTATCCACATCCTTTTTCCTTATAAAAATTTGTTTTCGGTCCTCTGCATTATTTGCATTTTTGCCAGTTCCGGAAATTATATTTTTACTTTCATACAAGATAAAAGTAAAAAAAAATAAAAAAATAAACTCAATTATTTCTGCATCAGACTAATGAAAAGTGTTTTGCAGATTTTATTAATCCACTAGGTAAACGTTAAAGTTTTTAATTTTCATTAAGAACTTTGCTTAATTAATTGAAGAAAGTGGCTTTATTTCAATTTTGAAAATAAGCAAAATGTAAGTTTAAAATGCTTTTATTTCCATGGTACACCGATAATAATCCTGATCAGTTTCTTTAATAATGTGAGGGGTTAAAAGATAACTCTTCATTTTTCATTTAATGTAATGAACATAAGAAACTGACAATTTTTTTTTTTAGTTATACAATTAAATAAACATCACGATTAAAAGCTTTCATTTTCTTTATAAACATGCAAAAATTCTGAATAATTTTTCATAAAAGATATGTTAAATCAAAAATTAACTTTTTATTTAATATCTAAGAAACTGGTCAATTTGAAAGTTTTCATAGATAAGCAAACATGTCTTAAATGTTTTTATTTTCATTGTATACATGAAACAAATTCATATACAGACTTAAAATCAACTTTTTTATTTATTGAAATTAAAATGAACGAAAAATAAATTTAATAATGTAATATATTCGAAAAGCGCCTATTTCCCAATGCTATTCCTATGCTAAGCGAACCCACGATTCCACCAAGCAAATTACTCAAGTGCATTTAATTAGGCGAATATCTATTTTTCTTCCGTAGAAAAATTTTTTTTCTTGACGCCGATAGATTACATGTCATTCATTTCAAGCTTCCCTGAGATCTTGGTGGTTTCCGTTAATTACAAACTGAGAAATAATTAAAAATCTAGAAAAAGTCGTAGAAACGCAGGTTAAACAGCCGGTGGGTGCCACCGTCTGCTCACTACCATCGCTTAGCATGGGGAAACGGCGAAGCTGTCCATTCTGTTATTCTATGCTATAGCCATCTCTTTACTTGTGAACAAAGTATGGAAAAGTAAAGATATTAGCCTGACAACCAATTGCAGCCTGGTTCATGCTATTTTGTTTCCCCATAACCATATATAATTGCGAAAGCTGGACCCTAAGAAAAGCAGATAGGAGGAAAATTGACTCATTTGAGCTGTGGTGCCGGCAAAGATTGCTCCGCATCCCATGGACAGCAAGGGTGGTGAACAAGGAAGTGCTGGAGTGCATCAAACCCGTATGTCGCAAGATTGTGAAGATCTGGCTCACATATTTCAGACATGTAATGCGGTCAGGTATGTTAGACTAATACTGTACTTGAAATAGTTGATGGTAAGAGATGACTAGCCCGTCCAAGAATGTGTTGGCTCAGTGTCATCAAATCTGATACAAGATTGAAACTGATGCAGGGTTCACGCTTACTCGCAATTTACGCGTCAAATAGGCATTTTTGCTAAACATTGACTCGTGATTTTTTGATCAGCGAGTCAAAATTGACTTGGTAAATTTGAATATCATCAGCCCATATCTTTCTCATCACATTTTAAACTCACTTCATTTTGTCACATGTGGTCTTGTTTACATTTCTAATTAAATATGGCAGCAATTATAGAGATTTGTGGATGCATGTAAAAATATGGAAGTTAGAAAGAATCTAAATTTTGACTCGCATCTTCTGAAATTTGACTCGCAGTTTTCAAGGTTGGGAGTCAAATTGACTCGTAGATATTTTGTCCTAGCGCGAACCCTGGATGCGACTAAAGGACACTGTGCATAATCAGACGGCATAGAGTGAGTTAGTCCATAGTATTACCAAGAGTAGGACATGACTAAATGGATAACTGGACTGGACTAGATGGGAAAAGGTTTAGACAGTCATCATAAAAAATGTCAAGGTGCAGTTTAAGGAACCATTCAAAAGTGTATTAATTTCATTTGGTTTTGCTGTTTGCCATTTCGGAGGAGTTAGCTGCACAGAATTTGGCCACATGTGCACACTACTTATAAAAAGAGAGAAAATCATTTTGCAGTTTTTTTTTCATGGAGTCACGTGAAGGACAAGTTCTACAAGAAGAACTCTTAGACCGTGGGCGAGCTGCGGACATGTATCAAGCGTGAAATTTTGGCCAACAGATATTCTCACGAAGGGGGGAGGGCAGTTTTGCAATCCAGTTGTAGCATACTCGTTGAGATTGATGGCAAACACATCGAACATGCTTTATAAATGCCAGTTCATATGCATGGTAAGCAGCCAAGTTTGAACTGTCCATGCTTACTTGTCTCTGTTCAATACGACTTTCATCTTGGTAGATAGGTAGGTTTTGGGTCACTTTGTACTGTTAATATTTTAAAAAATCACCGAGAAAAAATGTTAACCTTGGAATGAAACTGTTTGCAGGAAATAATAGATAAACTATAAACAAAAAAAAGCTAGTCAGTTTTTCAAACATTGCGACTATCAGTGAAAAAGCTCAGTGTGTGGCATGTTGTATCAAAAGTGATTATATTATTCATATGCAGCGAAACTTCAGAATAACATTTAGTAGGGAGCCATCATATTTTGGGATTATAAAATGATGGCATTCCAGGTTCATGGAGCCCGGTTGTTTACATAATGAGAAAAGATCAAGGAGGTGGTCTAGTGTATCGGAAGAAAGAGTTGAGCAAGTACGGGAAGCCTTTCGATGCAGCCCAAGAAAATCGGTGAGGACTGCATCTTGCCAGTTACAAAGCAATCTGTTCATCTGCCAGAAAGATCCTTCATAAACATTTGCATTTGTAAGCATACAAAAGGCAAGTTGTGCTGATATTAAACCCAATGATAAAGCCATCCACATGGCCTTTGTGATGGACATGTACCGTAATCACGCAGACAATGATTTTCTAAAAAAAATTTAGCCTTCTCGGATGAAGCAACATTCTATGTTTCGAGCAAAGTTAATAGGCATGATATGAGAAATGGGGTTTTGAAAAGCCTCATGCTGTATATGAATATATTCGGCATAGTCCGAAAGTTAATGTGTGGTGTGCACTCTTACATGATGGGGTTATTGGAACCTTTTTCTTTAACCTTTTTGGGGACCTTTTTGAACAGTGATCAGTGATTTTGTTTCGGCAGACTATATTAAATAAAATAAAATAAAATAAAATAAATGCTTAAATACCCATTTTCATCATGAACTGCATTTATAATCACATAAAATAAAGCACAGTACACTAATAATAAAATAAAGCAGGATTTTTTCAAACCACTTTCATTGTTTTATAATATCTCTTGCAGTAAAGAGTTCAAACAAAAATTGTTGCCCAGACTACTACGATGGTCAGGTAACTTTTCGGTATCATTGCCTATATTTTTCGTCGGCTGCAGATGCGATCATGCTTCAAGCTAACGACGACAATTCGTAAAACTAATTGTTTGGTCTAACTGTTAAACAGTTTGTATAACAGTTGTTCCTCCGGAAATTGACAACCAGGTTGTCAACTTGTGGAGAGACTACTGAAATGAATTTGCGCCCTAGAATGTGTTAGTGAAAAGATTTGAAAAATTTTTCCTTTAACATTAATATTGATTGGAAGATTTGACCCAGACAGAAGTCAAGTTAATAAAAAGTGTGTAAAAAAGATACAATCATCGAAAAACTTAAAACAGCTGGTCAGTTATACCAGATCTTCATTGCTATGCCACGTGGATGTTCCCTATTCAATAGTGTCCACCCTTGCATGGCTGAATCTCCATGTTAAATGATGAACGGAGACAT
>JAHWFO010011526.1:105013-116595 GCA_023313115.1 Rhysida immarginata
ACCAAGTACGTCGTTATCTAAGGCTGTCATTAACCAAGGTACACTGTATTACGTTTACAGTTTAAATATGTTCTATGGCCTTCTTAGTTGAGAAGACCAGAAAAAAATTATTGGTAGAACTAGATGTGATACTCAAAATTTTGCACAGTACCTTCTGCATTTCTTTCGTACCCTGGTTAACAACATTTGTTTAGTCCATGAGAAGGATGCCTTTGATCCTTCAGTGTCCCAGATATTCATATATAGTCATGACTTTCTGACCTGATAGCGTCTGCTAGAAATTTTTTGGTTTTGGAGACTATATGGCACCACTATGACGAATAGGCAGATATATCAAGATAGCAGTGTGTGTGCTTCTCCTTGTGTTGCTATCTCTGGCCACAACTTTTGTAATGAGGATACTCCATTAAATTTTCATGCATTAAGGAATGAGACACTGTTGGAAATTGTGAGTTGCCTGTTTTCCTGATTTTTTGCATTCACATCTTCATCCATCCCCAAAAATATTATATGTACATCACATGTGATGCACCGAATTTCATATGTGCCTAATATTTTAAAAAAGGATAGCGTGCCTACAGAGTTTTTAATTTTTTTAAATTGTTGTTAGACCTTCTTGTGATATCTTTATTGAGTGAAATAATGATATTAACATTCTTGGGAAATAAGGGGCACTGAGAGAATATGTATTGATGGGAACACAAATATATTGTATATCATTTGCTAAGCATTTGTTCATTCAGAACAATCCCCTTTAAAGGTTGCAGCTAACTGAGACAAAATGATTCTGGAAAGAATTTCTTCCACTTCGCTTACTGGTATTTATTTACGAGGGTTGGGGTATAAGTCATGGCAACTATTTTTTTATTTTTGTGAGAATTCGACCGTTGGTGGAAAATGCGAAATATATAGATGAAAGGACAAGGAATAGAGGAAATGTACGGACATTTAGCAACACTGAAATATTTTGCTCTTCATGTTTATTAAGGTAGTTGATATAACATTACAACTTTCATATTCCAGAATCATTACAGCACACATACCCGTTCTAAAGGGCCTCAAAGTAGTCCCCTGAACGTTCACAGTACGCTGCCAACGATGTGACAGGCACCCATATCATCTGCTTCACCATTTCTCTCACCATGTGGAAATCTGGTCATCTCCTGTTGCACAATACGCGTATTTGCAATGTCCATTCGTGTCCGAAGCTGTCTACCACGTAATGGTTCCTTACCGTCCGTATAAGGTCAAAATCACATCGAGAAAAGTCCGGAGAGTATAGTGGGTGCTCCAATTCTTACCAAAGCCAGCAGAGACTGGCTATACTGATATACGAGCGTTGTTCAACTCTGGTTACATCCATCCTGCACGGCGGTTGACTAAGAACTGATTTAACATTGTTCTCAATGCAACAAAAGGAAATCGTAGAGCCATCTGGTGCTGTGGAAATATACTATGAATGAATGGTTTCCTCGAGTCCTATGACATTTTGTGATACCATCCCTTAGCTATGAGAAAAAAAAATAGTTGCTATGACTTATGCCCCAACCCTCGTATTTATTTATTTATTTATTTATTTATTTATTTATTTATTTATTTATTAGCTTCCTTGCTTTTAAAAAGTTTCAAAAGGAAAATCACTTGTCATCCTTTAATGTTCTTAAGAGGAGAGGAAGGAAAAGTGAAGGAACAACAACAATACTGAAAGGTGCTTTTGCACTTGTGATTGAAAACATTTGATCTATGTAATAAATTCTTGCTCAGAAATGTTTTATTCTTGTAAATTAATTTTGATTTCTTTTTGCTATACATTTATTTTTATCAGTTTTTTTTTCCCATTTGTATTAAAAAAATATTTTTATTAATTGTTGTAATTAAATATCCTAGGAAAAAAATGTGATTTTTATGAAATGTGACTGGAATGACCACTCATCACAAATTATCTGAAATTGCTATTTGGGTTTCACATTTCGTTTGGAAGAGTATGTGCAAGGAGAGGAAAGGCAACAACATACCTGTAGTTTGGCAGAGAGAGAGTTAGCAAAAGTCTTAAAAAAATAATCACTGAGCACCTGGGATCAGTTAAATGTATATTTTTAGTCTCTGAATAGGTGCTCTGTGTTTACTGAACCTTAAATTTGGCACCTTGACTTTGCTGTCCTTTCATTTTCATCATTACACTATTGCAATTTGTTTTCACTTTGATTGCAAAGTTTGGAGGAAAACAAAAAATCCTTATTTGTTTAGGCTGTATTTGAAAATTATTCTGGAAGGCTTAATATTATTTTTTAATACTTTAAAGTAAAACAAATGCAATTTATTCATTTATTTTCATTTACTAGGGAATAAACATAAATTGAACCCATTACAATATGGAGTGTTTACAACATTTAAGAGTATGTTGAACCCTTTTAATACGAGTCAATACTTTGAGTTCATAGAGATAAATTTAAAACTGTGATAAATTCAGCATTGCCTTTTTATATCCAGATGTATGTTATAATGGATTTATGGTGTATTGATTTCAAGATGAAATCTGGGGTATATGAAGAAATTCCTGATGAAAATTTTAATAGCTATCCACAGAGCAATATTTTATCTTATTAAAATCGATGTTAAATGCTGCAAACTTCGGATGATTTCAGATTAAACAAATTGAAATGATGGAACCCTACATTCGCACAGGCCTCCCACTACGATATAGAATTAATTCTTCTTGCACACTCTGAGGTCCAATTTAGCAATATGAAATTTAGAAGACGTTTTAAATTTAATTTAATTCTGTAATTGCAATGCAAATATTTCCCAAATGGTTCAGTTATCTTCTATCAATTTATGTTCAAGAATATATTCATCTCAATGAGTCCATTTTGGAGGAGATAGCTGCACAAAATTTGGTTACATACAAAACATACGTGTAAAGATGAAATTTTTTCATGAAATTTCAATATTCTAGCAAATGGTGAAAAATATTATTTGGTTGGGACAACAACACCTAGAAAGAAAGCATGCGCACTGAAACATCATACATTGTTACATCATAAGTTATTGTTAACCATATTTCTATCAATAATAACTTATGACGATTTAACAATGTATGATGCTCGTGCTTTCTTTCTAGGCATTAGTTGGGGTGGGTCGCAATAAAAACCTTACTCCAAAGCAATTTATTTACAAAAATTGTTCGTTTTGATGAGAAGAGTTCATACATGTCAAATTTATTGACTCTTGTTCAGTGATATAGCTTTTTCTTAAGTTTCAGAAAAAATTATAGCTCATAAAAGGCTTAACCAATTGTAGAAAAAGTATGTTAAGACACATTTTAAGAAAGCTTCTAAGTGCTTACTGATTTCATTTGGCCCTGCTATTTGCAGTTTCAGAGGTTAGCTTAAGGTTAGGTACACAAAATTAGTTAGCTGCACAAAATTGGTCACATAAGAGGTGCATTCAAGTTATAACACCTCCGATTTTTTTTTTCTCACAAAAACTAAACGCACGAAAACTCAAACTTGTATCACTTCTCGACGTAATCTCCTTGCAGCTGTACATATTTTTCACAATGGCGATTGCCACGATTCCATGGCCATTGCGAACGCTTCTTTAGGATTCTGCTTTGACCACTGGAAAATTGCTGATGCAATAATGGCGTGGCTAGTGATTTTGCGACCAAGGAGATTGTCTTTCATCATTGGAAACAGCCAAAAGTCGCTAGCAGCCAGGTCAGGTTAGTAAGGAGCATGAGAAATGACTTCAAAGTTGTTGTCACGAAGAAACTGCAATGTCGCATTTTCAGGTCTTTATGCAGGATTGTGTGCACAGATCCCATGGAAATGCCAACTTTGGAGGCGATGTGTTCCACGCTCATTTGGCGATCCTCCAAAACAACTTTCTCCACTCGCTCGATCATATCTTCAGACGGGCTGGTGCAAGGCCGAGATTGCCTTCTTTGAACTGTCGCACCCATGAATGTATATTAGACACATCCATGACACCAACAACACGTTTACTCAACTGGCGATGAATTTCAATTGGGTGGATTTCCAGTTTTGTCCACACGTTTTGCTAAATTGTCCTGTTTTCCACCGAAAACTATCCAAATGAGTGGATTTCCAGTTTCGTGCACACTTTTTGCCAAATTTTCCTGCTTTCCACAAAAAAAAACAAACTACCCAAATGGGTGGAATTCCTATATCAACCAAATTGAGAAAACTAATGATTACACGCTGTTCTTGTAATGAATGGATTCTGGGTAGTTATCTTCACCGATTCAGATGGAGAATCATGGCTGCCGTAGCTGCTGTTCGCTGACATGGGTTCTCGTGACTTTTTCCTCGTGAATTTATTAATTATCAGGTTATAAAAATTTGGTGAATCATTTATTTATTAAGTAAAAATGATATAGTAATAAATTCAAAGCGTGAACGTGATTGGAGTGGTTGATATCCTCTTTTTCCATCACCTTGAGAGAGCGACAATTGTTTGCAGTGACTCGACCAATGAGATCAGACCAGAGTCAGGATAACGGTTGAAAGTCGCTAAATGGAAAATGACCACGCTCGCGTGCTAATCAGGGCACGTCTCACAGGCGATGATTGCAAAAAAGGACGCCGAAGCAAAAAGGACGCCGCACATGACGAGACTCCAAACCGACGCTAAATGGAAACCAGCCTTTAGGGATAAAGTTTAAACCATAAAACCTATGATATATTCACAGTTGAATAACGAGAATCACAAAAACAGGATTTCAATTCACTTTTTTTACGGAAAAATTTTTCCAACTAAAAATTTATAACTTTATTTACAATAAATTCTTGTTTGTAAAAGTAATAACGAATACACGAATCTAGAAGCTTGCGATCATCGTACTCTTGAATACATCAGCTTCATTTGAACGTTTAAAACAGTTCGTCCCATTGCCCACTTCCCCCCTTCATGGGATAAACAGAACCGAGTGAACGACGCTTGGAATATCCTATCCCATACCGTTGGTAAATCTGATGGTCTTTTTCGCTCGTTCTATCGCGACCATTTGCCACCTAGCGGATTTTATAGTAATGTTTTTCCACCGAATGAAAAATGTGTGAATGCAGTCCTCTAGTGGTAAATCTGAGCGATTTCGTGTGTTTATTGTTCCAGTGTATACTTTATCCAGAAGGTGTCCCATACATAGATTTTCTCCCCTTTTTTATGAAAGCTTTGCTTTTGTTTTCTTTATTCCAGTGATTTGTTCTGCATTTGCAAGTGTACTTTGCTTGAGGTAGTGGATTTGCACTCCAGCATCATCTTTGACAGCTAATTTCATGTGGTTCACCTTGTACACATTGGAGTCTGTCATTCTGTCCAGTTATTCAATTTCTGATTTGGGATGGGTGGAAACATGGGGTCACCACTTTTAGATGGTGGTTGGTCAACAGGTGTAATTTGTACTTCATTTCTTTCCTACTAAGTAGGAAGAAAAATTTTTTTTTACAAACATTCTTGAATAACTTGAACTTAATTTGGGGCTCGACAAAACTGGTAGCTTCATAGGCAATTACCATTAAATATCCTATGGTGACTATTATAATATACTTTGTGATAGACACTTTGCTATTGCACATATAGCCATAACTGATTGGTAGTACTACAAAAACTGCCTTTCTACAAAGAAAAGCCAAGGTCCAGGAAAATTTTGATGAATACATTCTCAGTGAGTGAACTGACTTAAAACTAACAATTTACAGGAATGATTTTTTAATGGATGCTGTGCTTTATTACCAACAATGTTGAACTTTATCCTGCATTGTTTACAATAATTCAAGTTGTTTCCAGTGTTGCTGTGTCTACTGCATTTTGTGAAGTAGCATTTTATGTGCAGAAGCAAATCAAAACATACCAAAGGAACCGCTAGGGTGTGGACATTATCAATGCTTGTAAAGATAAAGTAGTTATTGTCGTTCTGTAACTGACTTTGATCTAAAACCGGCAATTTTGTATGCGATAGGTTTTTAAAACTGTGGAATAATTTTTTGATGAATTTTAATTTTAAATGAATTGCATAATATTTTAAGTAGGTTTTGTTGCTTTTTTAAAATGGATTTGAACTTATTTTTTGTTTTTATTTTAATTTTATTTCTAAATTTATAAGAAATTTGTAAAATTCGAAAGCTATTTTTTTTATTTAAACATTTATAATATTTCAACCATTTCTTTTCTTGTATCTTTGGTGTTCCTAATTTTCATTACAAATAAGTTTCTTATTTCGCCAAATACTTTTAAACTTCAATCTCACTTGGAGAGTGGAAGGCACATTTCTGAAATTTCTGAGTTTGTCTTATCAAAAAAATGACGACATAGAAGAAGCTTACTTGGTCGCATGAAAAAAAAAAGGTTTCGTAAAGGATGATTTAAACGATACCAGGCACTCTCCATATACGTAAACCTCACAGAAAAGAAAGGTTACACTTGAAATAACACTACTTGGTAATACCGTATTAATATCTGATTCTGAATTTTATTACTGGACTACTAGAATTTGAAACCTTATAGCAATTATCTACAACTACAAAAATATTTTGTCACGCTTCATTATTATTCTTTGTCACACCTCAGTATCAGACTTTTCAACATACGATAGCAAGGTAATTTGAGATTCAAATAATGGATCTTTCTTTATGCTATTGAATGATTGTTTTAAATTTTCGAAAAAGATTCAGAATTGAAGCGATTACCTTATTATAATAATCATAATGATTACACAAGCCAACAAAAAATAAATTTTTAAAAACTTTTAATGCTAAGAACTTTTTTTTTTTTTTTTTTTTTTGTGGTGAATCTGTATCTAACCTCAATATTTTTTTTCTTCTGTCATTCACAGATTTCTTTTAAATTATTTAGAGTTGGGGCCTGAGTAATTTTCTTGTGGACCAAAAAATATAGATACTTTAATATTGCAGCTACATCTCTTCACATACATTACTTTAACTTTGCAGTCTTTATGCGGAAACTTAATGTGATAGAAAAAATCTAAAAGCAGATTCGATTCAGCGCAAATTCATTAAAAAAGTTTTTTCATTATTGTCCTGTTGTGTTGTTTTTAAAGAATATTTCTTCAATTGGAAAGGAAATAATTATAACTAATTTATACTATAACCCCGGTTTTGTGGACATTTCCGTTATTCCCAATTTTTTATTATATTATGGTGATATTATCTAAATATCGTTTCCAAGTTATTTGTTTTCGTATATTGAATCCTGTATGATTATTTGTTCTACTTGACTCAGTAAATATCAGCTACTATCTGTGATAAGGGGCTTCCCATTGGGAGTCCTTTTGTTTGTCTGTATAATTAAAAGTAAATTGGAAACAAATTGTTATAGATTGTATTATCAACATTTATTTCATATTTCATTTTTTTTAAAGTTTTCTTTAATTATTTCTAATGTTTTTTCAATTGGAATTTATCAAATTTGGTTTTCATTTCTATTGTGTAAAGTTTATGATTTTCATTTTTTTTTAATAAATATAAAGTAATCGAAATTTATTTTTAATACAAATTGCATTTATAATAATATGATAACTATATTACTGAAAAATTCATATACAAAATTTAGCATAAAGCCTATCTCAAGATCGAGGAGCGACATGCATTTTGTTCATATTCCATTTATGCTATTAGCCAATAAGATTTATTTTCTTACAAATAATGACATTTTTTTCATGCAGATTGTTAAATTTCTTGGCTTATTTTCATGAATTTTATATTAGTCATAAGAAATTATCTGAAGTCTTTTAAGTAATTAAATTTAGAAATTGATTGAGTGCATAGAAACAAGGTTTTTCTTTTATTATGTAATTATGCTTTGTTACTTGTATAATGTTCACTTACCTATATCCATTTCACACTCAGTTTTTAATTGCACATTTCATTTGTTAAACATCAAACTTTATCTGCTGGTAGAGCAGATGTTTCATTTGCCAGTCAAACTTTTTCCATCTGAATTTTTTATCTGAAGTTAACAAATGCTGCATCATTTATATCATTGCCAAATACTGTGTCTTGCTTACAGATAATATAAAATATATATTTTATACATTGGAAGCATATATAATATTTATTGCTGCTGCTGTTATTATATACTAATATTACATGAATTATAAACTTTGTTTAAAAAAAATTAGCTGTACTTTTAAATTTTACATATATTGGCCTTTCCCTTTTAATTGATGCTTTTAAATTTATAGTTTCTCTCTGTGTTCTGCATGAAAAGCTTTCAGACTGCAATGAAATCAAGTCAAGGTTACCAACTATCCCATTACAGTGTATTTCTGCTTATGATAGGTAATAATTAAAATTTTAAGTTCAATCAATCTGGGAAAAAAAGTTCATTTATATATAAATTATAGTTTCTAAAGACTGAAGAATTTAGTACACTTTTAATGTCAACCAAAACTTCTACGTCTCTTCCTGAATTCTGTAGGATTGAATGTATGCATAAAGTTAAAGAAGGTGTTGCAAACGTCGTTAATTTAGGTGGAAATGAAGCTTACACTGCATCACGTGATTTTAAATTAAAACCTCTTTTAGAAGAGCGGGTTAATGCAGGTACTGTTTCTATATAAATAATCTAGTTCTCGACTTATGTAAGTTCAATTTTACCAAAGTCCCCCACCTCACCACCACCATTCATCAGACTTTACATTAACTGAATGAAATAAAAAACGTTCATTTATTGGCAGTTTATTTATTTTTATTAAAGTATGGTTTATATGAATATAAGTTAAAAATTTAGTTAGGAGCTAAGGCTTGTTGGTTCTACTTCATCAACAAATCATCAGGGATTTTCAATGCCAACTTTATTAATTTTTTTTTTTTTGGTTCATAAATCTCCCAATACCAAGAAAAGGCATTGTCTGCCATTCTTTGGACCTAAAGCAATACAGTGTTCAGTTCTATTCTTTTTTCAAATTCTATTCAGAATGTGTCAAACACAAACTACTCCCAAAATGCTACAGCAATCTCTTTTGCTGTGAATCTTTCAGATTTGATTTTAGGAATCCAGGGCATGTTTCTTTTTATCTTTGACTTTTGTGGTTTCTAACTTCATGAACTTACAAGGAAACATTTCAAATTGTGTAACTGCATTGCAAGGCTGGATCTATCGAATTCAATAAAAAAAGTGACCACAATACAAAAAAGATGATACAATGAATTACCATTAACATAATTTTTTGAAACTTCTTGAAATTAAATATTTCCGTTGACTATGGCTCATTGCATGTTAAATTTTTTAAAGCTTCGATCATTCGTGCTCCATGACTCCAAGGTTTCGAGATCTGATTAAGTACACTTTTTTCGAAAGTGGGTTTTCAAAGGAGAGGTTCCCCCGATGTTTGACTAGTCCTTAATGTATTGGTGGCTTATCCGATATTTCATTGCACTCGACTGTGAACAGTCTTCTTTTTTAAAATGTGCTCATTTGTGAAACTTCATATTGTTTGATTCATTGCTCGCTTTTTGATCTACACGTTTTCTGCATAGATCCAATGTGAAGCTGTAACTGAAGCCAAGCTTATATTTGCATTCGAATTTTATTTTTTCCCTTTTAATTTTTGAAGTTAATTATATCCTTTAATAGAATAATAAAACCTGCTAGATGCAAGAATAAAGTTTTCTCTTTAGTTTGGGTGTACACAGGTGACATATCTACCAGTTTTTGGAACCAAATTCCTGAAGCAGTGCTTCCTGTGGAGGATTATTAGCACCTAAGAACACGGCCCAAGCTAAGTTGGGTCGTTTGTCAACTTATGTTTGTTAAGTCCAACTTATACAGTCCAAGTCTTATTAGTGAGACAGCCCGTTTGGTGTCAGCAGTGCTGCGTGTTAGTCCAGATTTCCATTGTTGGGCATTTTTATTAGGTATAAGCCTAATGGGTAAATATTCTGCGAGAGTCAGGAGAAAAAAGAATCGAATTAATTTGAACATTTTCTTAGAATGTTTTATGAACAACAATTAAATTAATAAATTCTGGGATTAAATTCGTTTTCAGGGATGCTTATTCACTGGAGACAAGGCAGGCGATCCAGGGACTACCTGGAAACTGGTGACATCTGGTCACACTAATGTTTTTGTATCTGAGACACTATTAAAATGCATATTATTTCTTTCAAAAAGCCTGGTACATCTAAATGTGACATCTGGCTTTTATAAATCAAAAAAAATGAAAAAAATCACCACATATACTCTTCTATAAGCAGAGATTTTTTTTTTCTTCCAAAAAATGACTCCTAGAAACCACATTCGGCTTATGCACGAGTCGGAGTTGATGAAAGCTCTCATAAGTGAAGGGTTCTTATAAGTGGAGTTTACAAAAAACTAAATAATTTATTAATCTGTTCAGAATTCATTTATTAGCCATTCCACCTAATTAAATTTCTGATAAAAGTATTCACTCTTTGCAGCAAAATGAGAATCACTGAAAGGTTGTGTTGATATGGCTGTCGACACTTTCGATGAAAGTTTAGCATTCTACACTTAATCCCAAAATAAAAGTTCAAAAAACTCAAAGCTGTGTATTAGGAAAAATTGCATATAATCAACAGATGATAATCCACTAAAAAAAACCGGGGAAAAACAAAGGGGGGGGGGGGGGGGCTTCAAACAAAACCAGCACGTTTTTACATGTTCTTTCATCAATACATTAACCTAAACAGTTGTTCAATAGATAATGAATTCAAAATGGAACATCGAAACAGCGAATTTTTTGATATCGAAACTTTTTGTATATTGATACTATCATCAAGCACTACCGTATAAAATTTAATATACCTTACAGCACATTGTTACAAGTATATACAATATACAATGCATTAATCAGTGCATTATTTCACGTCTTTTTCCTCAATTTTCCATCCATTTTTCCATTATAAAAAGCAAATGCATAAGTCAAATCCTGAAAACAAGATGGTGCCAACCTTGATAAACTGCCGCTGTGTTCATACTAAATGCATCTTGAAAATCTTCCAAGAATGTTTTATAAAGAAAGCTAATACAGTTACAATGAATATATTATTACAGTAAATAATTACTGTATTGATTCTAAAAATAAAAGTAATGAAAGTGAGGCAGATGAAAACGAGAATGAAGACTATGTGGATGACGAGCATGAGAATGAAGGTTTTGGAGATTCACACAATAAATTTGTTACTATAAATTTAATTGTCTTGTAATTACACAAGAACTGTTCAGTTGTAATATTTGTATTCTATAATAAATTTTTTCCCTCTCCAGTGTTGCCTTTTTTCCTTTTTTTGCCTCTGCTTATGCTTGAGTCATGGAGTTTTTCCACTTTTTGGGGTCAAAAATCGGGGGTTGGCTATGCACGAGTATATACAGTAAAATTATTAACACTACTGTGGACATGCGATCAGAGACTGCTAATGAGGTTTCGATCGATATTACTCACAGATTTTCCTCAAATAACTCACACAAACACAGATTTTCCTCATACCTTCATATGATGGAAACTAAAACTGAAACTATAGGAGCTGCTGGATGGCAGGAATTAGAAAATCAGAAAGATCCATATTTAAAGGTTTCTA
>JAHWFO010011526.1:146595-158041 GCA_023313115.1 Rhysida immarginata
TTAGTCGACATTTCATAATAAGCAGCGGCATTGACAGTCGATCCACATACAGGTGTAGATCAACTGATTGCAAAACTTGGTGATCATTCAAAATTACTGGAGGAATTTCAAAACTTAACTTTGCGACTACTTTGTCCATCTGGTGAATTGAAATTTATCAATGAAAGTGAGCATTGCAACTGGGGACGGATTCCCGGAGGACAAGTAAGATTTCAACAATCTAAAATATCGTAGCTTTTCTTGACAAAGTGAAGCTTTTAAATAAAATAGAGTGTATAAACATGAGCTAATATATACAAGGGCTTCCAGAAAGTAAGTTCCAAGAGGACATTTAAAAAAAAAAAAAGAAAAGCAAGAAAACATTAGCAAAGGTGTTTGCTGATATTTGAAGAACACACTTTACACTACTTTTCTATGTAGTGTCCACCAATGGCTTGTTTGACCTGATCATCATTGTGGAACCACTGTTCACCAAGGAAGGATTTCAGAACTTTGAGATTTGAACAAATGGAAAACTACATTTACCAAAAATGATCAGCCACTCCATACTTCGTGTACCTTTTCACATCCTTCATTAAAATTCTGCACCCATCTCCAGAAAACAACTTACCACTTTTTTTTTTTTTTGCCATAAACCTCAGAAAATCTACCACTCTTGATGGTGGATTTCTAAAGTTCGCAATTAGAAACTGAATCACAGAATGAATTCTACACGTGTCTTGATTTTCTGAGGCATTGTAAACATGTGCCTTGATGCAGACGACACCTGATATCAATACAATGACAACAAATCGCCACATTCAGCATGCATGCGCACAATCGCAACAGCAGTGCTACAATGGCAATATAGTTGAACCTAGATATCTCTAAAACATTTTCTCGGAAAATCTCACTATGTCAGAAGTTGACTTTGTGTGCCAGCAAAATGCAAAGCATTTAAATACATTAAGATTTAAGATTTTTTCATTATGACTAATTTTCATACAAAAACGAAGAAATTTTACCTCGTATCCATTTAAGTTAGACGATTCTCGTGTGTTACAAAAGAATTAATGAAAAATTTTTTCGATGTCCTTGGCAAGATCTCTGTTGCGTACAAGATATTTGAGCAAGTGGATTTTGTGAGTTCTGACATTAGTGGCACCACTTATACATGTACAGTTTTATCTCGTATTGTTCTCTGTACTCTCACAGTATTTTTATTAAACTTAAAATCTTGATTCTCAAAAAACCCTCTATATCTCAAAATCTCTATCTTGAATTTTTATCTGTTCCCGTGAGATATCAAAGTTCGAGTGTATTTAAAAAACAGAACTTACTTTCTGGATAGTCACTGTATTAGAAAGAGGACATGTATTCATATATTAAGAGAACTTTTTTATATATCCAACACAAAGGCCATATTAAAAAAAAAGGGGGGGGGGAATCCTATTAGTATTCCTTCTAAAATACAATTACTTGCTTGTATAATGTACAGGATGATCGAGAAGTCTCAAACTGCTTTAAAATTGCCTTTGTTTTTAAGGCCATAGAATTTAAAATTTGTTGCAGCCAACAAATAAGAAGTCATGGGTGGGCTAACTGTTTGTGACCTAATGGTTTGATTATGCAAATTAGGACACAAAAAAAAATTATCTAATAAACTGAAACAGCTAGGGAACAATTTCCAAATACAAGGAGATATCAGAAAGTAACACCATTTATTTTTTTCAAAGAAAATTACAAAACATACAGGTAAACAACAAAGTGCAGTTGAAACTACATGTCTTTATCTACTTTTCCACATAGGCACCTTGATGATTTAGGCATTTATCCCAACACTGCACCAGTTTCAGAATACCCTGCTCACAGAACTCCATCAGCTGTGAATACAGCCAGTGGCACACAGCGGATTTGAGTTCTCGTCAGTCTCAAACTTCTGACTACCCAGAAATCTTTTCATGGGACCAATGAGATGGTAGTCTGAGGGTGCTATGTCTAGACAGTAGGCTGGGTGGTCCAGAACCTCCCAACCAAAACAGACTAGTTTTGCTGGGATGACTTTGGTGACATGCAGGCGTGTATTGTCATGAAGAAATCAAACATTAATTCCTCTTTCAGGTCGCTTATCCTGAATAGCATGTTGCAGTTTAGTCGACATTTCATAATAAGCAGCGGCATTGACAGTCGATCCACAAGGCAGGAACTCTGCGAGTAGGATGCTTTGCATATCCCAAAAAACTGTACGCATGATCGTCCGAGATGAAGGAGAAACTTTGGATTTTTTGCGAACCGGAGAATTTGGATGTTTCCACACCATGCTTGCAGTTTTTAGTCTCAAATGTGATGTGCAAGACCCAGGACTTATCTCCTGTGACAATGCCATTCAGAAATGCATTTTCCAGTCTGTTCTGGTGTCAGACTTTTTGAATCTAACAGAAACAGACTTTGTGGTATCCAAGCTTCTCATGCACATATTCATGCAGATCCATAGGATATGTGAAACGTTTCACTCACTTCTTTCAAGGAAATGCGACGGTTTTCTCTGATTGTGTTAATATCCTCGAAAATGGCTGGTGCTGCTTCTGATCAAGGCCGCGCAGAATGGTGTTTATCAGCAAGGTTAACTCTTCCTTCCCGAAACATTTTCCACCATTTGCACACATTGGAATAGTCCAGACAGTCGGCATTGTAAACTTCTAGCATTTCCTCATGAATTTTAGTAGTTTTTTTACCTTTTGCAAAAAGAAACCTTATAACAGCTCGCTGTTCTTACATCATAGACAATGTGATAGTGGCAGCCATTTGTAGAACGTAGTGCATGTGCGCAGGAATAATTCTTGTTATGCAATGTCTGTGCATGTTAATTTTTACATGCGACTATATTTACTTTGTTAAAAAATAAATGATGTCACGTTCTGATATCCCCTCATACATAAACCTTGCTGAAAAGAAAGGGCTATAGGTATTTTTAGATTTTGTGTCTATTTTTGGTAACACTACTTTATAATACAGTTTTAATGTCGGATACTGAATTTTGTTACTGGGCTACTAAAATTTGAAAGCTTGTAGCCAATTGCCTGCAACTACAAAAATATTTTGTAGTGTAGAAGTACTTTTTCCTTCTCCAGACATTCTTACAATTTGATCTGCCATACCGGATCAAATCTCTCCAAATATCACTGATCATTGATAGTTGAGATGTAGTTGGTTATAGAACTAGCCTTTTTCACGACTTCATATAGTGTCCGAGTGTAGAAAAACAAGCACTTAGCCCGTGCTGTCGCCCAGTGCTGATATTTTAATTGTTTCTAAATCTGTTTAACAAATTCATTGGAAAAAAAAAAATAATTACTTACCCTGAGCGACAGCTTGTGAGCCATGAAAAAGGCTAATTGTCATTGGATGTGTTTAGATAAAGGATCATTCCCAGTATATCTACTGTAAATTTGAACAAAATGGAGAGGCCTTACAGTGTACAACATTACAGGTTAAACCAATTAAAGTTGTCCTTAATGATTATTCAAATTGTTATTTTTCAAAATATAACAGCTTTACTATATCCAATAATTTAACCACAGGTATTAACAAACAATGAGAAGTCTGAGGCTGAATTGACAAACATGAAAATGCTGTTGATCAGGGCAACTTCAAGATTCAGTTCCACATCACCTCTCTTTAAAATGTTTTCTACTTACCATGAGAAAAATGATGTTTTATTTTCAGTAAGATGCAATTATGTTATATTTTTAACCTTTATTTTTGTTAAATAAGGAAACTGATAAAGATTTTTTTCCTCCCATTAGACGGAAGCAAATGGACTTCGTAATCAGTCAGGTAGTGCTGAAGAAATATTAGGGCAAGAACTGCAGTCTCAGTTG
Source organism: Rhysida immarginata (assembly GCA_023313115.1). Lineage (NCBI taxonomy): Eukaryota > Metazoa > Arthropoda > Chilopoda > Scolopendromorpha > Scolopendridae > Rhysida > Rhysida immarginata. The sequence goes on from JAHWFO010011526.1 coordinate 150,456, forward strand.
GAAAAGACAACATGTGAGAATAGTTCATCCCTGATAAAAGCAAATATTTGGTTGATAATTAGTTATGGTATTTTCCTGTTAATCTCAAACAAGTTTCTTTGAAGAAACACAAGCCATTACAATATACCACCACAACAATGCAAGATACAATTAATCAAGTTAAACACTTAAAGTAAACATGCACATGAAATGATGTGCCACAGAAAAGTTCCAGTTTCCTATAGAAAGAATTGGCATAGTTTTAATTAAAAATTTCTTAGATTCTTATTTCCATGAACTAGTCTACCATAAAGTAAGTGAAAATAGCTTTATACTCTTTATTTCCTTAAAAAAAAAAAAAAAGGAAGAAAGAAAGGCTGTGAACAATTTAATCTTGTAAGCTTTCTCTTTATATTTCTAAAACAGTATTTGAATCAATTTTTTTACATTTAAAATGTAAAGAGAATGATGTAACCATTGAGTTAACAGAAGTGCAACATTAATGCTAGTCAACGTTGATAATACCAATGATAAAAAATAAAAAGTCACAGGAAGTTATTTTACGATTTTTTTTGAGATTTAACTTAAGTTCATGTTAAAATGTTATTTTTTCTTTTAATATTGAAGATTTTGTTATGCTTAAAGAAAAACACTGTTATAAATTCAGTGTTATGTATAATTATTTGTAAATAAATTGTATGTAAATTCCAGAATTCATTAATATATTGGTAAAATATGAATGAAATTAAAGAAAATTACTGTATTTTTCTTACATGTCTCTCTTCCTATAGTTTTCATTATGCATGTACTTTGTGAAAAAACAATGAAATTATCTTTCCAGTTACTGTTCTATCATTGTAGCTCAGCCCATAGCCTTCATTGTTTCAATCTTGGATTTTAACAATCAGTGTTTTTTCATTTGTAAGAAACAATGCAGGTTGGATTGTTGCTAGATGAATTTTGGTCAGGTGACTTTTCAGTGCCAGGGCCTGTCTTTTTCATTGGCTACAAGCTCAGCCAGTTTAAAAGAATCATCGTTTTTTCCAGTAATTCTCAAGATCATGTACTGTATTTTTTCGGATATAGGCTGCGGCTTTAAACCCAAAAAAGACAAATTTCAGGAAGTGCGGCCTAAAAAAAAAATTTTTTTTATTAATGAATCATTGTTGGTAACTATGAGCTTAACAAAAAAGATCCAACTACTTTGTTTAGTATCTTAAATTTATTAAAGAAATGTGAAAATCAAAATAAACCCTTTAACCACAACTAAATTGGAAATGAAAAGATACGACTTGATACTGGAAGCACTTTTCGAAAGCTTTGCTTTCATCATTCAGCTGACAAGGAAAGTCTCGAAAATGAGAAAACTGACTTGGGAATGAAATAGCTGAGTATTTATAGCAAACAGACTAAAGAGAGAACCAATCAGGAGAAATAAATATCAACTTGGCTACTAAACGATGAAAGCAAAGCTTTCGAAAAGAGCTTCAAGTATCAGGTCGTGTCTTTTCAGTTCCTATTTAGTTGTGGTTAAAGAGTTTTTGATTTTCATTTATTTACTACTATCCACATAATTATTTTTAATCTTGTTTTAATGAAATGTGTAAATAATTATAGTATTGTCGTTTTAATTAACTAGTATAACTCCTTATTTCTTTGGCATCAGCCATAGTTTTATCAATGAATTGCTGTCCAACAGCGATTAGAGTGTACAGTGACATCACAACATCTTATAATAAAGTGAGCTTCATCTGACTTTATGGTGAACAGAACACTTGCCAAATTGGGCTACTTTTATTCAATAATTTGTGACTTACAACATTTTTTGCATATTTGTGAATTTTGGTTAATTGAGTGCTTGAGGCTGGTGAGGTAAAGATTCATTAGTAAATAAGGTGCAACAAGAGATTGAGCACATAATCTCAGTTGTAGGTCGCAAAATTTTCTATCCAATTTTGATGGAAAAACTGGGGTGCAACCTTTGTGAGCTCAGCTAAAACTACCTGTCAATGGGATGCCTATCGAACGTTTTTCCATTCAAGGAGTTTTGCAAAGACCTAAACAAATGAAAGCCTGGCCTATATGGTGGGTGAGGAAAGACTTCCCAACCATGCTCCAACAATTTTTTTTGCGAGTTTTCAAATTTGTGTGTGCTCCTAGAAATTTCCTTTTCCCAAAAGAAAAGCCTGTTCTGTAATCCATCAGATGAGGATTGGCATTCATTACATGTGTGTGTGCCATGAAGAGATCAGACTGTGGATCTGACCACTAGCTCATGCGAGTTAGATCAGTGTTTCTGTCTTTGTCACAATCTCGTGAACCTCCTCCATAATATTGTCACTGTATCCCAAACCGTCTCCCTAATTTATAAAATCCAATATTAACATTGGGAAAGAAACTAACTTTCTAGAGAAAACTTTCTCCTAAATAATTCAAATTATTTTGAAAAACCCAACATATAAAAAATTCAACATATAAAAAATTAAAATAATAAACCAAAAATCAGTTTAATTTGCTGAGACATACATTTAAAATTTTACACCAACCTTCCCCCCAAAATTAGTATCACTTAAGAGAGATGGCAACATTTTAACTGAAAAAGTTATAATGTCATAGTTGGGTTAATCCACGGCAAAACGGGGTTCCATCAGTTTCAATAGAGTTAACTCTTAACTCGACACACAAGGTGCAAGAAGAAACAACTCTGCTCACGAAGGATGAATTTTGGAGCTGAAAAATTGCCGCAACGGGCAAAATCCAACGACAATGCTGGAGAGGATGACACAGATGGAAGACAGTCTTAGCCCAGTTAAAAAGCTCAACTTCCATAAAATTTTAAAACTGATAATGTTGAATTTTGAGAATAACAGTCCAAAAATTATGCCAATAAAAAGGTCTCATAAAATAATCGCATGATTACATAATTAAAAAAAAAAACGTCTCGTAAAAGCGTTTCATGTTGAACGTTTTTGAGTGCCAGCATTCGTCATGAGAACAGAAAAGATAAAAAATATAACAAATCCAAGACGGACAAAAGGAAGTCACATGATCATCCAGTCACTGTCAAGTCATGTGACACCGTGGCTAGAGTGTGCTCTGCGTTGTTAATAAAATAGGCCTCTTTATTAGCCTTTTATTTTTTTTTTGCCCAATATTCGGACCCATTACAAAGCAGTGTTTAGCCAAGGTATTATCAATATAATTCAATTGGACCGCCCTCTCATGCTCCTTTTAACCCTTTATCGGGCCGAATATGAGAAAATGCTCCAAAGTTAATCAAATTTGGTTTATATACTTATTGCGTTTGTGTGTGTGAATTTTTTCGTGATTTTAGAATAAAAAGAAATATTTATAAACCCATGGTAAACCATTGTACCACAGCCTACAGACTGAGCATCAATAAATGTTATTAAAGAAGAAGGCAGGCAAAAAAATCTTTCGTGCCTAAATGCATATTAACACCTACCTCTTTTTTATAGTATTATTTATCTTAGGAACCAATTGTATTTTTTCTCCTCTAAAATAGTTTTTAATTTTTTCGAAAGATGGATCATAAGCCATAGAAACTATCTTTTTAATATTAAGGATTTGTTGATAAATTTTTTGTTTATTTTGAAAACTGCTAACCATAATTCTATCTATTATCTTTTGTGGGTATTTGTTATCTTGCATTTTCTGAACTACTTTACTAATATTTGAAGGAAGAAAGATAGGAGAACATAGTTGTTTGGCTCTAACTGTGAAGTTGGTTACTGTATTAATTTTGTAATTCTTAGGAATCTTTGAATAGTAGTGAGGGAGATTATTTTCCTGAGTTTCTTTTTCAAAAATGTTAAAAGGAATTTGTCATTATAATTTACATTATAAGTTTAAAAATAAAGCAACTTATTCTTAAGAGTATGCAGAACCGGTGGCGTATCCAGAATCAGTGGGACCTGAAGTGGAGACAATAATTTTTATACATTGAGGCCCCTTATAAGAATACATTAATGTTCTTGGTTCCCCATTAAGTTTGCCATTCAGCTTGATGCACAGGGTGGACTTGCCCCCCTCTGGATATGTTACTGCATGGATCACTTATTGTTTAGTTCAATATGGTAAAAATCATTTAATCAACCACAGAAGCATGATTCTTGTGATCCCTTATTTGAATACAGGTCGTGGAATTTTCCTTCCATTTTTTTCTATTAATGTCTTTACCTTATGTTTGGAATATTGACTCCTGTTTGAATTTATTACTTTTGCATGAGGCTTGGAATCCCCACAGGTGCCTAACTCAACAAGACCATTTTTCTCTGTACTTTACTGTAGTCACTTCTATCTGGTGCATTAGTCAAAATGAATGAAGCATTTATATTATAGATATATAATATCCACATTGGGTCTAATATTGCTTATAGTGAGATGAAAAAATAGGATCCGGTTGTAGCAATATTGAAAGAATTTATTAAAACTCCTACGCGTTTTGGAAGTCCACCATCTTCAGGGAATTGAACAAGCATTACAGAGTATAGATCAGCGATAGTATAGTAACATAGGGAAGATATTCAGCCAATCAGTAGACAGTGATATTACAGAAGGTGACAGTTTAATGACTGGCATATTGTCAAGAGAAGATTAAGAAAAGAAAAGAAACTATAAAACTATTACAAATTGAAAGGAAAAATTAAAGATTACATGTAAGTAAAACTTAAAATGAATTATATATAAATTTATATTTAGGATTCAGTCAATCAGGAGACGGGATGTTGCAGGAAATGTGTAATAGCGTATAAACTCGATACCTTTCATACCTCAGCAGGCCAACTATCAATAGATGTTACAAGTTTTATAGACCCAGTCTTTATACACATGAGACCACTGAGCGATTGCATTGTGAAAATATACAGGACAGTACTGCTGGGTAGCCTATTCTCTCGCTTCATAAAATGATAATTAGGAAATTTTATTTTCTTAACCCATTTATGCCAAAATTGATAAAAATGGAAATTGAAACTTCATATCTTAAATTTATATTCTGTAACATGTAAAGACATAAAAAAATAATTTACAAGAATATAATTAAAAAGGGACTTAAAACTAATAAAATTTAAAAGATTACTAAATAACAAAGCTTCTAACAATCCAAATAATCTCAAGTTCACTGTCCTGGCAATAATTTTCACACCTTGTAGACTTCATTGTTGACTCACTATTCTCCTAAATCATTAATGACTATGCACTTTGTATAATGCTTATTAATATTTCTACTATGAATCAATGTTTAATTACTTTTATTATCAACATTCATTGTGTTTGTTGAAAAGTTTGATGTGATCTACTTTCCATGCTAGTTTATGAAAATTCCTAAGTTTTAATTATTTTATGAAAAACTAGAAGTGAACCCACCCGATTGCATAATCGGGAAACAACCCATTGTTAGTTTTTCTTTGTTGTGACATAGTCCACAGTCGCTGATTTTATATATATATGATGAACAGGTCAGTAAAGTAAAGGTTGCCTCAATTTAGGGATTAGCCGATTAGTCGATCTGACCTACTTAAGATCATGACGTCAATGCTAGACCCGTGTCTGGTCTATACAGTGCCATGTGCTTAAACTACACGATGCCTGGAACACATTGTATGGTTGCTGTTTGCAACAATAGTTTAAAAATGACTAAAAATGATCCAAGTAAAGTACAGATCATGTATCATAGCTTTCCCAAAGGTAAGTTTTTGAAAATGCAGTGGATTCAAAAATGTAAAAGCAGGCACGTACGCAAGGGGGGGTCGGGGGGGTCGAGCGACCACCCCAAAAATGCTGAAGGTCCATGATTTTGAGTTCTGTGAATTTAAATCTATTGTTTAAATTCTATTAAAAACTCTGAGTGAACAAAGAGTAGTTGAGTGGTTGGCGACGGGTTGTTTTTAATTTCAGTTTTTTAATTTTCCCTTTTTTTTCCTCCTTTGGCCTGTTCCAGTGCCATTTCCCCTCCCCCACTAATCATTCCACTCCTTGCTCACTCCAGTTAAACAAAAGGATTTTTTCCCCTTTGACCTACACCGAACCGGACCATAGCTTACATGATAAGAGACAATTGTAGGCTATGACCGGACCGACAATTCCTCATTCACATCTTTCATTGCCAGAAGATGACTTACGTCGAATGGACTTGCGATTAATTTTATTTCTTTTCACGGTTTTTTAATTTTTATTTTAAGATTTTTTTTTCACAAAAATGAAATCAGAATTTTATAAGCAGATTGATTTTTTTTTATGTCAACAATGTATAATAGCATAAACTTCACAAGCAACTTTACAAAAATATCACTGAAATATTTTTAATTAGTATTACTGTAATTAAAACAATAAAAACAATGGATGATTCGAACAAAAGGTCCAATAAATCGAGAGTTCGACCTCCCCTGGAAAAGTTCTTGGGTACGTGCCTGAAAAGGGATGGAAAATGGAATCCGGACGCATGCCACATTTGTTCAGAACATTTTACAGATGCAGACTATGAGAGGGATTTAAAGGCAGAACTTTTAAACATTCCAAACAAAAGGGTAAGAAATTTAAAAAAAAATTAGTATAAATATTGCGAAATATTTTAAGAAATGTTATAGGGTGCTTCAAAAATTGTAACATCCTTTCAATGACAGATTGAAAACAACAATAAGCTAAATTACATATAAAACTAGTCAAGACTAGGTTAAATATGTGGATAAGAATATACAATATGTGGTTAAATAAAAAAAAATCAAAAACTCAAATAAGTAAACTTTATTTAAATCGTAAATTTACAAAAATCTTAAAAATATGAAAAATTAAATATTAATTTTTTTCACTAAAAAAGCAATATATTTGCAGATAAAAAATAAATGACAGAAATTATATTTAAATATAAACTATACCAAAAAATAATCAATTAAAAATATAAAAACACACCAGTCTCTTCACACAGATTGTTTTAATTTTTTTAGATATTAAAAAAATCAGCTGTCCTATCACTTAACCTGATGGTTAAAAAAACCAACGCACATTTGGACAAGACGCGAGAAGGCAGACAAATCCGTAGGCTGCAAAGAACAGTCGTCAGTGACTTTCTTCAAACTGCTGCTGAGGATACTTTAAATGATCCCAATATTTCAACTGGTGGTAATGATACTTTAGCAGATGAGCATAATAACTACTGGGAAAAAATGCACAATGAAGCATTGAATAAAATTAACTCACTTCAATTGTGCAATAAAGTAATGAATGAAAAAATTCAAAAACTTGAAGAGCAGTTGAAATTGAAACGTGAAGAATGCCACCAGTTGAGAAAAGAGGTTCTGAACATCAAGAGACAATTGCAGTCCACTGCAACAAAGTTAAATCGTTATAAAGATATTGGAAAAATATTCACGAAAGCTCAAATGAAATATCTGCTTGGGAAGAAAAAGTACCTTACTTCCGATGATGAAAGCATGTCGTTGGCTTTTACTCTCCGCTGTTTAAGCAAAAAAGCATATATATGTATGAGAACTAAGTTAAATTATCCTTTGCCTGGAATTTCAACTCTACAAAAACGGGCTTCTAATTTACACGTAAATAGAGGCATCTTAACCAGTGTTTTATAAGTG
>JAHWFO010011526.1:158441-187290 GCA_023313115.1 Rhysida immarginata
AAAATTTCATCTGTATTTCAAAACCAACACTTCCTTCAAGATTATCGTTTTCCACTATCAACATTATCTTCACAAGACTTCATCTACATCCTCAATAGACTGGGTTTATTTCTGCTATCAACAACATCTTCAATAGACTACATCCTTTGAGTTTTCTTCCATCTCACAAGTTTCTTCATCATTTTTCAAGATTGGTGACTTTATTTATTATTTAATTTTACGATTGACCACATTTAAATTTAAAATTAATCATTTAAACTCCTTAGATCAATAATATAATAGAGGAACTTTTCAAGATTGGATAGCATGTAATGGCATTTGTGTTTGACCTAGGTGGTGGAAATAGGGGTTTTTTACGACAGTTAGGAATTGTAGATCCTGAATTGACTTCAATTCAACATCCCTGCAAACGAGATTTAAATATATTTTTTTCTCGATGCACCACATTTGCTTCGAAACTGGTTGCTTGATATAGGATTTATTTTGAAATCTGGTGTAACATTTGATAAAACACCTCATTGAATTAATCAAGATGGTTGCCACTCTTCCAGAATGTCGTCCTTGCTTTAAATTGTCTGAAAATCACATCACTTGTACAGGAACGCAGAGACAGAATGTAAGATTAGCAGCTGAGTTATTATCTCATACAACTGCTACTGGACTGATGCGATACATTTTAAATCAAAACGATCAAGTACAAGAACTTTCATTATTTATTGATGTAATTAATTCTTGGTTTGATTTAATGAATTCCTACATTCCGTATCCAAAATGTGCTTATGGTACTTACATTAATGGGCAAAATGAAATATTGAATGTCGCCTACAATATTATTGCCCATATGAAATGCAAAGGAAAAACTCCAATTCAAGTATTTCAAAAAGGAATTCTTATGTCAATCAAATCTACCCAAGGATTGTTGCAACAAATAAGAGCACTTGATTCATATTAACTCATCGTTTGAATCAAGATTGCTTAGAGAATTTCTTTAGTCAGATCCATGCTCTTGGAGGATTGGATGACCATCCTACACCACTTCATGCTATTCACAGGATAAGATTGATCATTTTGGGGGAAAATCCTGAAACGTTAACAAAAAATTCGAACACCTTTGAGATTACGAATGAAGAATTTTTATTGGTTCCAACCACGTTTAAAAAAGCTGCACTGAAAATTGGAAATGCAACTGAAATTACAATAACTTCAAATGAAAGTATTTTCTTTGAAGATGATGTTCATTCAGATGCCACCACTACTCAGAAATTGGAAGAAAATTTAGAATTGGAATATTCAGAAGAAAAACTTCAAGAATTGAAAGAGGATGGGTTATTTTATTTGGCAGGAGCTGTTGCAAAGAAACATTTGCTAAAACATCCTCATTTGGGAACACACACACATAAAATAAGCCCATCGGATCATACATATGCTAAACAATCTTGGATACAGCAACTTTCTTACGGTGGATTAATTGAGCCATCCGAAGAGAGGAAATCGGTTGCCAAGCAATTAAATGATACATTTGAAAAATTTCATTCTCAAACGAATATTAAAAAGGAAACTGGAATTGTGAGAAAATTAGTTAGTCAAGCACAAAATGTGTTTCCGAAATTTGAGTTCGATATCATAAAAAGTTCTTTCCGTTTACGAACTGTGATCTGCATGAAACATTTAAATGCCCTGCTGAAAAGTAATAAAAAGAAGATACTCCTATTCATCCACAAGTGATTGTGCAAAAAAGAAAATGAAAAAAATTTGTAACAAAATTAACTTTGAAAAAGCATAGCATTTTCAAAGTTAAAAAAAAAATAAAAAGTAAAATAAAATAAAAATGAAAAGTTTGTTATTAAACATGCGTATAAACATGTACTTTTTCTAAGTAAAAATTTAAAAAATGTTTAATTTAAAAAAATATTGTTAATAAGTATTAAATTGTGCAAAACTCAAATTAAAATGAAAAACCATAAAAAAAGTCGTTAATGAAAATGTGTGTAAACATACCGTATACGAAGTAAAAAGGTTTTAAAATTTCTTATTTTAATTTTTAAAAAAAAATAGCTATATAGTAAAATAAAAAAATTTTAAAACATTTAAGTTCAAATAATTACAAAACATTTGATAATACTAATTTGCAAATTTGTATGCATCAGTTAACCAGAATTGTTTTAAAGCATTTAACTCCCAAAGACAGCGCAATTCAGAGGTCTAAGGTTGACGTCATAACTCAGACCAATCAGAAGCAAGCAACAAATTGAGGCAACCTTTACTTTACTGATCTTGATTAATTAATTATAGTTGGGGGCACGAGAGATGACCATTTCGTAGGGGGAGTGTGAGGTTGTAACCATTCTAAAATAAGGGAGGGAAGGGTATTGTATTGCTCCTCTTCCCCTATCCCCAAGTTGGAAAGTTAAAAAACTAATTTGGATCAGAAGGGTTAGACAGTAAAGCACAGTAAATAATACCAAAGGATTAACCCTGCCTATAATCCCCTATCCCAACCCTCTGCCCCCAACCTGTTTTTTTTTTTTTGTTGTTGTTTTTTTATAGGCTAAAAGCACTTTAAATCTGATTTTCAACTCGTTTTTATTTTATTTTTATACACATTTTTTTTTAATTACTATTCATATGGAATAAACTATGATTTACTAAATCTATATTTTTTTTTGTATTCCTAATGTGGAAAAAAATTCATACACATGAAAACATCCATTCAACCAAATAGCAATTACAAAAGTTTATTAAAGTTAAAAAACAAATAAAAATGACAATAAGAAAATATAATTTATTTTATAAACTTTTGCACAATTGCAAACGAAAAAATTAAGAGTCTACTTATAATTTCAAACAAAAAAAAACAAACCAACACTTCTTTCTGGAGTTATGATGGTTTGAAGGTGCCCTCTAGTAGAAGAAAATTTAAGAGAATTCAAAGAACCATCTGAAGAAAATTGTGCTCTCTTCAACATCAGATTCGAAACGTTCTTGGAGCACCATTGTTGACTGCTACCGGCCTGAACTGCCCGATTGGTGATATGCACCGATTAACTGCTGAGCAATTAGACGGCCTCAAGTTTCCTGGCAGCAATCGAGTGCTGCATATGCTGTTTTGGTCAGTTTTGAAATAAGGTCTTTAGTTACTTGAACAATTTCGAAGCATCATAACACCATAAACACGCATTTCTGTTTAAGTATCTTGAAAAGCTCGTCTGTAAGCCTATTTTAAAAACGTGAATTGGCAGATATCCATGCCCGTGTCGGTAGATGGTTTGCCTCTCAAATGTACTAAGAAACATTTCCAAACTATCGAACTCCAACAACAATACCAAGTCAATAGGATGTACAATATCCATGTTGGGTCTAATATTGCTTCAAAGTAAGATAAAAGAATAGGGTCCAGTTGTAACAATATTGTCTTTTAATATTGCTACAACCATACCCTGTTCTTTCATCTTAATGCCAATTCACTTGATGATGCACCACGACAACATACAAAGTCACTCGTATCTGCTTATTGACCAATTTTTGGTTGCTAAAGAAATGGCTGTTCTTCCCCTCCATCTGTACTTTCCAGACTTGAAAATCACCTTAAAAAGACAGTCTTCGAAATGTAGATAAGATTAAACAGAATTTGTAGATCGAGCTAAGTGCTATTGTAAAATACTTTGCAATTTTATTATTTTCATGCAAAAATGGATTATAATAGTTTACATTTATTGTACCTTAATTTATTGTATTTACAAATTATATATTGTAAATGTTTAAACTGAAGAATAATCTTTTGAATTGTATATAAATAAGTAACATTTAACAATGAGTGAGTGTTCACGAGAGTAAGCAATCACAAGAACACATTATTGTGAAAATGGAATAGCAAAAGCACAACACATTTCAGCTTTGGCAATGAGCAATGATGGAAGTAGCAGAATGTGCTTCCAGCTCATCTTTGTATTAGTTACTTAATGGTTTTAATCATTATAGTTGCCGGCACGAAAGAAAAAGGCAACTGGTGCATGTGTAAATGAATAAAATTCGTTCAACCAATCAGAAACGGACTGGAAACGAGGTATTACTTATACCTGGCATCAGTAGTAAATAATGCCCTGATTGGTTTAACAAGTTTTATTCATTTACACATGCGCCAGTTTCCTTTTTCTTTCGTGCCAGGCACTATAAATATTATTTTTTTATAAAACTTTAAATGATGTCTCATGACTAATTATTTTCCGACAACTAAATTTGAACTGAATCAACAAGTTGTGAATGACTACCACTGACTTTTGGCCTATCCACAATGACTGACTGAATTCACCTTGTCCAGTAAGCCTACCAGTCTGTCTACTCTTCTTAGTTTAATCACAACTGCTATTCCAAAAAAACAAATGCCAGGGAGCACTCCAACAGTGGCAGAAGCTATGGTAGTAGTGCACTGTAAGCAAGGGGAATTACTTTGAAGGAGACAACCATAACCATGTATAATGTTCTAATTCAGTTAATAAAGTTAGGGTGTCAAAAGACTGGTGTTTTTTTGAACACACCTTGTATACAAGCCTCAACTTCAAAATTTAAATTAATACAAGGATCATTCAAGATTGAACTAGACTTTTGCACATATAAAATTGAAAAATAATTCTAGCATATTACATTTTTCAGTGAACATTACGTAATCTTTTTGGTATCCCGTGATCGGCAGGACATATTTAATGCATGTGCAGCATTGCAGCAAACATTACAGTAAGTAGTGTTTCTGTAGCTGTGGAAGGGCAGTTTATCATCTAGAACTTCAGATGGTTTTTAAACAGCCCAAACAAATGACAACCACTGTGAACCAAAATGCAGGAACCTCTAATCCACATTTTGATTGTTCCATTCCACAGTTTTTGCTTATTTTTTGTTTAATCACTGTGAGCCAAGTCCAGACAGTAAAGGGTATGGATAACACTTCCCAGCCCATTTTGGCAAGAGTTACTGCTGTCAAATTCGTATGTGAGGCCGGGCATTGTCATGGAGAAGAATGATATTTCAGGACAACATCCCGGGGCTTTTCTCATGAATGGCGTTGCGTACAGCACCCTGAAGGAATTTGCAGTAACACTGGGTGTTAATTGGTTCAGGGTGCTGTTAATACCCCTAATCTAACCTTTATCAAGAATGGCTTGCTCAATCCTTGTGATGTTCACTGTATGACTCCAATCGGACAAACGTGTCCATGCATTATTTTGCACTATCTTTCGTCCTTTGCCAAACTGATTACAACAGTCGTACATTCTTGCCTGTGACTCATTTCTTCCCCAGACTATGCTTGAAATCTTCTAACAATCTCAGCAGGTTTAACCTTCTCCTCCACAAAAAATTTCATTATACACTGCTATCCCACAGCTACAGAGCCACTGCTTACTAGAATATTTCCTGTAGCTGCTAAACATGTGTCAAATATGTCATGCTGATCACAAGATACTCAAAAAGGATTATATAACATTCCCTGTATAATTTAATATGCTACAGTTAAATTCTCAATTTTATATGCGCGAAAGTCTAGGTCAATCTTGAAAGGCCCTTGTATTCACACAAGTTTCAAGAGTCAGGAAGATTCACTTCTGTAAACTACAGTTCCATTTGACTTTATTGTTACACAAAATATAGACTATAAAATATTTACTTCCTTCAATTATATCACTATAGACTATTGTTATAGTGTATGAAACAATTGTCAGAATACATTGAAAGCTGCCAGGCATGCTTGGTCAGCCTTCTATATTGAGTTCAGTTCTTTATTTCTGTTAATTGTAGCCATCCATTTCAGATATTTGGCATCATTTTTAGGAAACGAAAATAAAGAATAAGGCAGTTTTCATCAATTAAAGGAGTATGATGAACACAAATTGCTCTTTCCGTAGCTGCAATTGCAAATAGCTATACATCCTACTGCAGCAGAGAATGAACCCTATTGCAAGCTTGGCTATTCCATCTAAGAACCCAAAACCATAACTTATATTAAAAACACTACAAGTAGAAAGTTTCCTGCGAGTGCCGAAATGCGTCAAGTTCCTTACACGCACTAGCTTGAAGCCGAAAAGTCAACATGCCATAATGGTGAACTTTAGTAGCACTTTCATGCCACCTAGTGGTGAAATGTGTGTTTTGAAAAGGTCAATAGGCTGTGAAAGTAGTATTAACCGAAACACGTACTCTACCATATTGGTTATCCAGGCTTTTGTGTACATTTATTTTTAATACACTGCTGCCAACAATTGGTCTACTGTGACATTTGAAAAATTCAGCATATCTAAATGTGATGAAATGTTCCATTATCTGATAAACTGATGCATCTTTAATAATCCATTGGGAAAGATCAGGAACATAAAGGAGATGTAGCAGTTTCGTAGCCCAACTGATGGATTTTCTTTGAATCTAAAGCTCTTTATCCTGTTCTTACTTTTTGAACAGGGGGACTGATACCGATAAGGGATTTAACACAATTCGATAGTTTACTTAGACATATAAGAAAATTAGATGGATGCTTTTCAGGGGCGTAACCAGGATTTTACATGGGGGGTTCGGTGGGGGGGGGGGGGTAAATGTAGAATAGTTTTTTTAGTAGAAACAAAGAAAAACAAATGAACTTAAACAGATCAGGGAAATCAAAAGGGAGTTCGTCCAAAGCCCCCAAACCCCCCCTAGTTACGCCCCTGCTTTTACATGACAATGAGTGTGCATGAAGATATTTACAGTTTTTCTATCCAAAGATAGGAACTTTTTGAATGCCCCTCGTATAACTCTATTTGTGTATTTACAATAGAAGCCTAGTTTTATGTATATATTGAATTACTAAAAAAATCTTTGAAAGAAGAATTATTTATTATACATTCATTATCTTATCCATTATTATTATTATAATATACATTCTAAACTTATATACAATATGCTAAGAACAAATATTATAAATTTAAGTTTGTACAATACATTTTAAGTCGGCTATCATAATTTATTATGTATTTCTTTAAAATAAAAATTAAAAAAAAAACAGGAAATAGTTTTTATTAAAATTATTAGAAAAACCTGAAGAGAAAGAAAGCATTTTTAAAAACAATTTATGACCATATAAAACACTCTTTGGGAGGGAAGTAGAAATATCAAATTATTAACACGTAAAAGTTACTATTAAAATTTACAAACTAGATTTATAAAAAAAAAAAAAATTTAAGTACTTCAGCTTAAAAAAAAAAAAAAAAAAAAGGCTTACTTAAAAGATTCACTTTTGATATCAAGTCTGAAAAACATGAAAATTATGTACATAACTTAAAACCTACACATTATTACTGAGCAAGCAACGTCGACATTCGAATTTTTCCATCCAACGAGGCAGTGATGCAAGTACCGCATGCCATGGTCGTTGTCCAATCCATTGTAATAACTGGTGCTCTATGCCCTTCCAATTGCATTAGCATTGTGCTTTCTTCATTTGGTGATAACTTGATAGGAAAAAAGTACATGAATTTAGTCAGCACTTTACTGCTACTTATCATTTTTAAAGGATTCGTTACATAAGATTAGTGCTTAAAAGAACTCTATCAAGTCATAGGTAATATGTTTGCATTGTGTTTTATGTGAAGCTTTTATAAATGATGTACTGAAATCTGAAATTTTATGAGCAATAAATTCAGTATTATAAAATGTTAAACTCCAGGGTTATTCTCAATAACTTGTCTTTTACAAATGCTTGTATAATCCGTCTAAGAAAAGAATGTGTGCACTACTTTAAAAATGTTTATTTCTAGAAAATGAGAAGACAAACTTCAGACAGAACTACACTTGTGTCCATAAATTAAAGGATTTGCAGAACAGAACCCTTCTGCACATCCTATCAGCACCAAACAGTAAGGCTGTTCTCTGGGTATGTAAACACAATTCACTGAAACACATCAGCAATAAAGATAGTTACCTTAAATTAGTCCTCAAGTTACTGTATCACTTAAATTAGTCCTGTGTTTTCTCTTTCTTATGACATCTCAGTGACAAGTTGTTTGAGAAATGTTGGGTCCTGCATGATTTTGTCAAACAGATCACTAGTGACCATCATGCACAATTCCTTCTGATCCGTGGTCAGCTTCTTCGGAATGAACTTCGCACTTACACATCTCTTCTTCAAATCACTGGGCAAAATGGCAGAAATGGATGTGTGAGAGATACCAACTTCTTGCTCCAACTCCACGATGGTCATTCTTTGATCACTTCAAATTGCGACATCACTATATTCATCCTAGATTCTGGATTGATTAATCGTTCTTCCTTCACATAAATCATCTGCCATCTCAGATTGCAAAGCACATCCGAAACATCCCTCTAAAACGACCTTCCACGTCTAGATCAAGCTGATGGACAATAGAACATCTATCCTTTGGCAATTGGTTGTCGCAACTACAATAAGAACAACTTTGAACATCTGAAAAACGTTTTAATGGGAAAGAATTGATTCATAAGTGAAGCTTCAATATCTTTTTCGAAACATCTGGTTTCAACCAACTACTCACTGAGTCTCCTAGCTTTGTTTTTTGCAATACATTGATCTCTGACATTTTGTATATTTTGAAGAGGTTGTGGCATCTGATTTAAGCTGTCACAGTTTGTTGTAAAGATTATTTATGTTACTATTTGTTTAGTTGTTGAGATTTTGATTGTTACAATGATTGGGATTGTTGCTAGTAACAAAGAGACTTTCAAGAGAATTGTGGTGTTCATGAGAACAAGTTTTTGATAAAAAAAAAAAATAAAAATTTGTTTTTGGGCCCTTAGATAATGGAAGGGGCAGGACCTGGTTTTTCTCTTCTGAAGAGGAGGGTACTTGGGCATACCCCTCTGGGAATCAGGCATGTGACCTGCATTCTTAAGGTAAAGCATTAATCTGTGTTGGTATTAAGTCTATTGTAGATTTCTCAGTGAAGAAAACATTGCCTTCGGATTTTAATGAGAATTCAAACAGTTAAGCTCAAAGGTCTATTGGACAATGTAAGAACCTGGAACACAAGATACAGTCAACTATTGCCTATTGGTATTTGAATTGCATATTGCTGTAGTGTATATATCTGAACTATGGAATTCGAGATGTATTGCAGATATAGACGGACAACCTGATGAATGTTTGGAACATGGAAACTACATGTTTGTAGAGTAATTGGCAAGCAACTTCTCAGGTGATGAAAATTTTAGTAACAAGTCAAAATTATACAAAAAAAAAGTATAACTTGGGCAAATGTCCAAAATTGAAACTAAAACTAAAGAGGTAGTGGATAATAATAACTAAGTGTAAAGAAAGGTTCTTTCACCACAACAAAAGTAACAGAAAAATACAACCTGGAAGCGCTTTTCGAGAGCAAGGCTCTCATCATTCGGCAGGAACCAAGGAGAACACATGGAAACCCAAAGTGAACTGATTAGAAGACCAAAAGAAGCGGTTTATATAGCGAGAGAACACAAAGCAGACCAATAATAGAAAATAAACCAAAAGCAATATTATTGGTTGGTTAATTGAGACCACCACTGAATTAGAGGGGAATCGCCAATAGGGCCTAAGTCGGAATTTAATAATATGTTTGTCTTGGACTTATGGATAGCCATGCTCTCGAAAGCATCTAGAAGTGTTTTTTATTAATAGACTGTAACAAATTGTTGATGGAAAAATTGTGCCCAGTCTCTAATGAATGTTTGGCTATGGCTGATTGACTGCTGCTACCGAATCTTCTGTGAGCCAAACATTCAATAGAGACTGGGCACGATTTTTTCATCGACTACTTAAAATTGTTACACTATTAATAAAATACACTTGTTAGATGCTTTCGAGAGCATGGCTATCCATAAGTCCAAGACAAACACGTTATTAAATTCTGATTTAGGCCCTACTGGTGATTCCCCTCTAATTCAGTGGTGGTCTCAATGAACCAACCAATAATATTGCTTTTGGTTTCTTTTCTGTTGTTTTTTATGTTACTTTTGTTATGGTGAAAGAGCCTTTCTTTACACTTAGTAATTTCTCAGGTACTGTTAATAAATATATCCAGAACTGTTTATACTGCTGCAAGGGCATATCAGATCTTTTCTTGGATAGTGAAAACCACTGGACTGCATTCACAAAGTCAATGTTTACTAGTAGCAGTTCTTATTGGCTAGTGGCTAATGATGTTTTGTGGTGTAAGTGACTAGAGAACACAATTTTATAGTAACTGTGAATTGGGAGATTTCATAGTAGTCACATTGGAATGAAACTTTTGTTTGCTCTTAAAAGCTTATAGAATGAAATCTGGTGTCGTGCCTGAAGCTAGGATATTGAGTACTAAATCATTCTTTCAAAGGTTGATAACGGACATTCATTGGGTCCTTATCTTTAACTGGATTAAATTGTTGTTATAAACTATATTTGACTTTGTTCTAATTTGTGTGAAGTGGAGTGGGGCTGTTTTGATCAGGGCATGTTAAATGACATTAGCTCTCGTTAGGTGACGTCCATAAATCGACCATTGCAGTGTGAATCAATTCCCTTAGTAACTGCCCCCTATTCTTGAACTTAAATCAAACATTCTTAGGAGTTATCCTACAAAGTTGAAGTCCAATTCCTGGACTTCATTCAAAGAACAACTGTCTTGGTGGATGTCCCCCCCCCCCCCCTTTTTTTTTTTTTTTTCTTTATTTTTGTTTATTTTTTGTTAATTATTTTCATTTTCATTATTGCTTTTTTCCTCAAGAACATCAAACTCGGATTCCCTGAATTTGATCGTTTTCTTTATTGTCATTGTCTGTAACAAAGATAAGCTGTTAAAACGACACAGATTCTTCGATTGTCTTATCACTGAATAAGCAACAATGCTCGCATAAAACGCAATTCATTCACTTCCCTTAAGGTGAACAATGAAATCCAAAAGACCGATTACAACAAAATCTCACAATTAAATATTAATTAGGATCCTTTCAATACAAGTTCACAGGTTGGAAGGACATGATACAGTATGTAATCTAGAACCATAATCATAGAAGGGAAGTAGTGAAACTTCCTGTACCTAAATAAATTGTTAATGAAAGTAAGTATATTTAAAAATAATTGAAAAAAAAAATTAAATAGATGCATAATCATAGTACTCTCATATCATGATTACGGTACACAAACTGTTTCTTTAAATTTATAATTAATTTATTAAAAAGAAGTGAACACAGCGTGGTAAATTCTGTAAAAAAAAACTGACGTTTTGGATAGAGTAAAAGTGATAATAGGGGCTTAGAAGACGTCTTATATACAGGGGCCTTTAAAGGGGGGGGGGGGAGAGAAAATGTAGGGAGGGAAAGCCAA
The DNA here is from genome assembly GCA_023313115.1 of Rhysida immarginata. Lineage (NCBI taxonomy): Eukaryota > Metazoa > Arthropoda > Chilopoda > Scolopendromorpha > Scolopendridae > Rhysida > Rhysida immarginata. The sequence goes on from JAHWFO010011526.1 coordinate 169,774, forward strand.
AGACACTGAAAGAAGCTGAAGAAAGCCCCTTGACAAATTAGAGAATAGTTGGAGGGAGAGGGGAGTGGGGGAAAGGTAATGAAAGAATGGTGCCTTTGCGAAGGTTAGTGTTTAGCAAACGTATTTTGTTCACCCTGTATTTTGTATTATATCCAGATTAGTTTTTATTTTATGGCGAGAGATGTTTGTAATGCAGTGAAAAGAAAAACACATAAAAAATTTGCAAAATTGCTCTCTTAATATTTGAACTCTTTCTCTGATGATACTTGAACTGTTATTTATTTTTTACGAGTATAATTCTGTTTTAAATTTATTAATAACAAAAGGCAATAAAGTTTAATAAATGCACAATTGAAATTATATTTTTGATATATTGTCATTCATTTTAGATTTTATCATTTTGTAAATATAAGTTAACAGGAAAATAAGCTTGGAGCCAAAACAGCAGTGGTGCCATCATGCGGTGGAACATAGGGAACTACAGAGTTTCACTACTTCCCTTCTATGATTATGCTAGAACTTAGATATTTTCCCTTTATGCATCATGTATTACTTATCATTCTGTGTTGTTAAGTTTTAAACATAAAATTTTGAAATCAGATAATTCTTTTGGAATTACGCTATACTATAATGCTCAATACTACTCAGTAATATAATTTTGCATTGTATATCAGGAAATATCCTGTTACCTTATAAATTGCACCAGCATTTTCTGCACATGCCAAGACATGATTGCCTTCCGTGTCAAAGGTGAAAAGTTTTCCAACAGGATGATGATATAATTTTGTTGGCAAAGCAAGGCTACTTGGAAGAACAAAAGGGCCAGCACAATGTTCATGGAGTCTGTACTCGCATAGTTTTTTCCCTGTTTGGTTAACACTCCATTGAATGAACTATAAAAAAAGAGAGTTTAATTTAAACAATCTTTATTACACGAGAAAAAGGCAAAAGCTTAATCAATAAAACATTCGTGTAATAAATAACTATTTTTAGTTGCGAAAAAATGAAATTTAAATTTTAAAATCATTCAAGAATTATAAAAGGAAAAATTCACAAATAAACAAGTGATCATTCATCGTAGTTTTCTGTAATACGGTAAATCAAATTTAAAGCTGGAAAATAAAATAATGTTGAAATAAACTGGATAATTATAAACGAATCACTGCTAACTGTGAAGACTTCAATAGAAGGGGCACCACTTTTCCACACAATTATTTATTATGCAAATGAAACAACACTATGATCGTAAGTATAGGATGAGGCAAAAAAGTCACTGGACATAGCTGTATTTAGGAAATGGTGTGTAAATGAACAATCTTACCATGATAGCAGGGAATAACATAGGTGCTCTGTCTTTTGGGACAGTTTTGGAGTTTGGCTGCCATTTTTAGCCGAGGTTCATTTTCTTAAATGGGAAGGGGGTCATGTGGCATATCAAATAACACCAGTTTTTTTTTTCTCAGGAGTTCTTTCCTGCAATCGGATGTCACTTATCTGTTGTGATTCACAAGTTATTAACAAAAGCATGGACACTGTACCAGTGTATTTTGCAGGTAATTAGAGATGATACTAATGATGGAGGAGAGGATTGAGGTCATCCTGATGACTGGGGAATACCCCTATTGTACCATTGCTGCTGATTTCAACACCCATCACAGTACCGTTGCATATGTGATGTCACATTTCAGAGATACTGGAACTCTTGAACATAAAGCTCATCCAGGCCGGCCAAAGGCAACCTCAATGATGGTATTGGCAGCATTTATAAAGAGTCTGCAACGCAACACAAGATGGCTTGCAGCAGAGTGCAGACTCAGCTAATCATCTATAGCATGGCTTGCGTACTAACAAGTGGCATCCAAAGTTCAGTTAAACTTTGCAGGAGAAACTATATCCAAGGATGATCCAGACAGACGAGTGGAGTTCTGTACCTGGGCTCTGCACAACGATCAACTGGATCCTTCATTTACACATAACAATGTTTTCAGTGATGAGGCAAATTTTTATCCCCGACGTTCTTGTACGTGTGCATAATGAATATGGATAAAGCGCCTTGAGCTCTGCGTCCAGCAGCAGGGACAACACATTGAACACATCTTTAGCTGCTGCAACTCAGTTTTTGGTGTGTTGTGTGTGTGTGTGTGTGTGTGTGTGTGTGTTTTATTTGGTAAGTGTCAATATTTAGTTAATAACTTGTGAACCACAATAGATAACTGAAATCCAAATGCAGGAATAAACTCCTGAGAAAAAACTCCGGAGTTATTTGAAAAGCCACATGATCCCCTTCCCATATAAGAAAATGAACCTTGACACAGAATGGTAGATTTCAAGATGGCAGCCAAATTCCAAAACTGCCCCAAAAGATAAAGCATTTATCCAATTCCCTGGTATCATGGTGACATCGTTCACTTTACATACAATTTCCGAAACACAGTTAGTCCAGTGACTGTTGACTTGCCTTGTATAACCTCACTAAACAGCATTATTTATTGAAGATACAGTGTGTTAATTTCTTTACTCCTGATCATTCGTAATATGCTTAACCCCCTCTCCCCCCTTGCTACAATGCAAGTCTGAACTCTGCCATATACAGGGTGTAAATGGACGACATTTCACAAACTTAAGGATATGTAGAGGATGATGTGGTGAACATTTTTTATTAATAAACCCATAGTCCCAAATGAAAAGCGATGGAGCCACAAGATGTTTGATGCTCTGTTTGGCATCAAGCCGTGGAATGGCTGTCTGAATTACGGTGTTGTCACTGCATTGGAATTTCGTGCGTGAAACCTAACGCGCGAACGTATTTCCAATGGAACCGTCCAGCGACTGTTTTATGATTGGTCAGTTGCAGCACTTTTGCTGAAAGGTAGGGTAAAGGCAGGTAAGTTTGCCAGTCACGTAAATTGGCTGCATTATGTACCAACCTGATATGCAAGATTACGTGATTGGAGAATGTGCTGTGCATCCGGACGGTACCATTTGAAAATAGCCTGCGAGCTGACAGTCTGCATAAGGCCTACAAGATGCAATGACAGGGGACATCGTAGTAAACATGCCTAGTTCAATGCTTGACAAACCAGGACATCAAACAAGCTGTGGCTCCATCACTTTTTGTTTGGGACTATGGGTTTATTAATAAAAAATGTTCACCACATCCTCTACATATCCTTAAATTTGTGAAACGTCGACCATTTACACCCTGTATTTGATCATACAGATGATAAATAGCATCTTGAGGAATGTCATTCCACAAATAGATGGTAAACAGGCAAATTTGTAGGCAATTGATGGGCATAGATGACACATCATCTAATCCAATCTGACAAATTGACTGGTGAAAGGTCTGAGAAGCATGCTAGCCAGAAATTACAAGAGTTGTGTGCGGGCAAGCATTGTCTTGTACGTCTTCCATGTCATTTAAAAAAAGGGCTCAGGATGGAGTGGATAATGTTCTGGATGCAGGATGCAGCATTCAATGTCCCCTTTACAAATACCAGATGTGACTGACTGTTCCAAGACAAAGGCCTCCACAATATTATTCCAGGGGTGGGCCTGGTGGTTTGAAGGTGTATAGACGATGGAATGTGCCTCCCACCTGGTCTTCGAAGAACATGTACGTGACTGTCACTCATGCCCAGACCGAAACGACTTTCATTTCAAACACAATGGACATCCAATACTCTAAGGAACTCATTCTTGGTACAATTGCAGGCATTTTTGACTTTGTCATGGTTTTAAGTGGCAATCTCACCAAAGGAACCCACAACCACAGTCCTGCTTCCAGGAGACTATTGCAGACAGTCTTGCTTCCAAAGATGGGATTGCTCCGATTTGAGTAGACATGACTTTTCTCTAGCTTTAAGTTTTACCTTCTTACTTTTTTCTTTTCACTTTTGTCTTTCCCTGACACTCTTCAATGGAAATTTCATTCTGCAGTTTTTGAAGCGCTGCTCGAACCCTTTCTTTCTGCGGGGGTGTATTTTTCTGACATTCAATTTCAGCATTCCCCAAATGTTTTCAATTGGGAGGCATATATCCGCTGAAGATGGGTACCTGGTAGCTGAAATACATATCTGCTATTTCAATTTTATTCTTTATGGATTAGAGGTTTTCTTCTTTTGGTTATTCCATTCTACAGTATTTGTTTAATTATTGTTTTGGCGTGACTGTTAGTCTCGATATGGTGGCCTCTGTGTTCATCCGAAAGTCTGTAGAGTCCTGAATCAGGTCTGTGGGTGTTTCTTCTTCCTCTCACCATCTCCAACAGCCATGCACTGCAGACACCTCCTGTCCAACTTTCTGTGCAATCTGGTGGACAGTCCACTATGAGATCGTGCTCAAACTCCATTAGCTGGTTCCCAGTGATAATCCCAGGCATGTTCTGCGATCTTTAGCAATACATGTACTGGGCAACCTAAACGAACACTGGCATTTGATATCATAATACCCTGGGAGGCTTCTTTATATGCCTGGAACAAGAAAATCTTACTCACTATCTTGAAAATTTGATCATATGCCAATGATCCTACTTGATTACTGCTGTCTATGTAAAATCAGCAAGGTGACACCACTCTTTCCGGGTGTCCATTTTTCAAATGTATGGAGAAGTGGTGTTCCTCTATTGAAAACTTCCCAATTGTAAATATTCAGTTTTTGATTTATTTTCGCTACTCTTAATCTTGGCTAATCCTTACAAATGAATGTCATAAATAAATAATATTTTGAACCTTATTATCTTTGCCCATGGAATAGCATGAAGTTTCATCAATGCTAAACTGTATAGAGTAGACATCTTCTTGGTGACCTTGCCACTGATTGATGCATTCATGACGTTGCATATCTGTAACATGAAAGATGAATGCTGTGTTCATATAAATTGATACAAATTTCTTAAGCAAAAAAAAAGTAAGCATTGTTGAATAAATAAATAAATTTCCAGGAGAAAAATATAAGGATAAGGAATGATTATTCGGCCTAACTTAACCAATAAAATTAACAGTTGATATTATTATTATTATAATAAAATAAAATATTACCAAATAAATGAATTTGTCCATCATCTGTTCCAACAACGAGGAGTTGCCCATTGTGATTAAAAGCGCAACAATTAACTACAGAACTCGATGATTTGAGCCCGAGGCATTTCTTTAAGAAAAGGAAATAAAATGATGACTAAGTAACATGACCAAAAAATTAAAAATCCAACGCATGCATGCACACTCTCAAACCTCCCTAATCGGGATTGTCAGGACTACGGTTTGTTTGGCTTACAGACTCTACCAGTCTTAAGAATTTGCGCCATATTTAATATTAGATGTTAGAACTAACTTCATCCCCATTTTAAATTCATCACCATGTCATACATAAATATTTGAAATAATATAATATTAGGTATGCAACAAAAATCTATCAATTACCTTTGAGGAGTCATAATGTGTAAATTGCCTGTTGGACTTAAACCATATGGGAGAGATGATCACATGATCTTTAGTTGTGTAAAAGGTAATTTCAAAAATTTTTGTTCGGGGTGGGGGGGTCTAGCACAACTTGATTTAACGCAGTCGCTGAAATCTGGCTCCCGACAACCACGTTTGACCTTATTTTATTTTATAATTGCTCAATCATCATACTAATGAGTCCATTTTATTATCTCTATGTTCACCCCTACTCTGCAGTCTCAAATGACATGAAATGCATAGGTCCATGTGGCAAAATCCAATGCCATCTGTAGACTATTAAATTTTGTTGCATACTTAACTTACAGTCTTTATCAAATAGCATGATTTACCTACCCCTAGAATCAAACAATTTCATAACCACAATTTCTTTTTATTGTGTACCTCATTTTTTTTTATCAATGTAATTTTTTTTTTTAATTGATCTTTTTAGTATTTCTATCTCTTTATTCAAACTTTCTTTCTTTTCTACTGTCTCAGCCCCCAGTTAATCTTATGTGAGGTGCTTTTTTCTTTATTTTTATCAATCCCTACTTGGGGGACAGTTTATGTGTTACAGAGTTATTACATTATACACAGTCAAGTCATATTAATGTGACCACCTCCTATTTGTGATGTCAGCACTAAATAACCAATCACAGAAGGCAATATATGACGTGTAATCAGCAGATTGGGTGAGTAAATAGGCTAATTGTGTTGTAAGGATTCGAAGAATATTTCAATTACTGTAATGCAGATACAAGAGCGATATATCAGACGTACAAAAGAAATGATTATTGGCTTTCGGGCCAAAGGGTGGCAGCATTTCAGAAACTGCAGAGTGTCTGTACTGTTCGAGAGGTGCTGTGGTAAAAGTGTACCACACAGGCAAAATGGCACTATAGAAAATAAGCATTCTGGTACTCAATGAGCCATAGATGAAAGAGAAGAATGGCAGCGGCAGCAGTGCATTCAGGTGAATTGACGTGCTACAGTTGAACAACTTACTATGTTTTCGTGGCATTCTCTGGCTGTACACATCATTGCGGATGGCAATAGGAATCGATTTAAGTATGTATTGATCCTTGCTGACCATGTACAACCATATATGGACATTGCTTTCCTAGGCATGATGGCATCTTCCAACATGACAGTGCAACATCTCATACAGCTGGAATTGCATGCGAGTGGTCAGAAGACCAACAATGATGACAGGAAACCACTGATCGGAAGTGGAAACTTGTTTATCCGGACGTATGTGCATTTCGGCAGCCACGCTGGCTTCTTCAGCATATACAGAGGAATTGATCAGAACGGGCTGAGCTGTTCAGATGAGGCAAAAGGAGTTACATCGTCTTATTTATAGAGAACAGATAACAAATAAATTACAACAAATAAAGGTAATAGGTGGAACTTCTATGACTTCATTAGGGTGCCCTTCATCAGGTTGGATTATTTCGTCCATTGGTTCATTTTGGTTGACGTAGGATTTTTCCGATATCTTTTAATTGGTTCACATCCATCGGGCCTGAGTCACTGTTCAGTAGTCTTGAGGGGTCTTCGCTGCTGATTGCGTATGATTCTAGGAAGTTGAGAAGCCGCGGGTCACTGGTGCTGTGCACGATGCTGAAGTCTTCTTGCTTGTAGTCGTGTTGCTGGTCGAGTATATGGTCTGAGAAACTGTACACTGCATATTTCCCGTTTTTTATGCATGCTAAGTATTCTTTTATCCTGGTGTTAACTGCCCTCCGGGATTGCCTGTAATAAACTGCATCACATTTGCTGCATGGAATCTGTCTATCTGCTGGGCTAATTTTGTCTTTAAGATTACTCAGCTTGCTTCTTATTGTGTTAGAGCTTCTGTACGTGATCTGTAGACCAAATTCTCTAGCGATCCTTTAATTGCCGGTTGAATGGTAGGACGAGTCTGGGTTCCAATTTCTTTTCTTTTTACAGTGTGGTGATTTCTTGTAGGGGTAACTTCTGTTTTACTCTCTTGGCAATGCTGTCTACGTTACTTTCTTGGAAACCGTTCTGTCTGGCGAACTCTTTTATGGTCTGGAGTTCGATCTTCCTGTTTTCTGTCTTCAGGGAAATTGCAAACGCTCTGTGTACCATGTGTCGGAACACAGCCAGTTTGTGATGGTGGCAGTGGTTGGAGTTCTGCTTTATGTAGTTTGTGACGAAGTTTTTCTTTCTGTGAATATCAAAATCTAGTTTATGGTCTTCCCGGGTTATTTTGATGTTTAAGTTCCCGGCAATTAAACAGAGGCTTTGAAAGGATTGCTAGAGAATTTGGTCTACAGATCACGTAGAGAAGCTCCAACACGATAAGAAGCAATCTGAGTAATCCTAAAGACAAAATTAGCACAGCAGACAGACCGGGAGTGTACAGACTTCCATGCAGCAAATGTGATGCAGTTTATTATGAGCAATCCCAGAGGGCAGTTAACACCAGGATAAAAGAACACTTACCATGCATAAAAAAACGGGAAATATGCAGTGTAGAGGTTCGCAGACCATATACTCTACCAGCAACACGACTTCAGCATCGTGCACAGCACCAGTGACCTGCAGCTTCTCAACTTCCTAGAATCATACGCAATCAGCAGCGAAGACCCCTCAAGACTACTGAAGTGACTCAGGCCTGATGGATGTGAACCAATTAAAAGATATTGGAAAAATCCTACATCAACAAAAACAGACCAATAGACGAAATAATCCAACCTGATGAAGCGTGCACTAATGAAGTCATAGAAGCTCCACCTATTACGTTTATTTATTGTATAAATCTAGTGTTATCTTGCGATTGTATTTATTGTAATTGGTCCCTGACCACTCTGTTCTCTCTATAAATAAGATGATGTAACTCCTTTTGCCTCATCTGAACAGCTCAGCCCGTTCTGATCAATTCCTCTATACCGCTGCAGAAGGCAGCCTGGCTGCCGAAATGCGCATACGTCCTAATAAACAAGTTTTGTGGATCAGTGGTTTCCTGTTGTCATTGTTGTATTTCATCGTCCACAGTTTTTGGCTCCCATTACATCTTGGTTAGAAGAGCACGAGGAAGACTTTACTGTATTTCCCTGGCCCCAAATTCCCGGGATTTAAACCCGATCGAGCATCTATGTGACCATCTCGATTGGGTTATTTGCTCCATGGATACTCTAACTCGCACTCTCCAGCAGCTGTCAACTGAACTGCAGTCAGCATGATTCAGTATCCCTGTGAACACTTTCCAGCATCTCACTGAGTCTCTCCCAGCCCATCTAGCCGTTGTCAGAGCTGCACATGGTGGTTATCCCAGATATTAACAGGTCATGACATTAATGTGACTTGACTGTTATTAAATGATAATAACACAAGGCGAACTCGAATGCTTAATAGATTTAGACTAATTTATCTGTCCCAAATGAATTAAACTTAATTAAATTAATTAATTCATCTATTTGATAGTCAATTAGAAATATAAAGGCAGTTTTGTTAACCAAGAGACATTCTATAATAATAAACTTTAAAAAATTATCAAATATGATAAGTTTAGTGTTCCCTACGTCCAACTTCATAGCTTTCATGTCCCAGAGTAAAAGACGACCAACTGAAGTAGCACTTGAAGATCTTTCTCCAGATGTTCGAAATTTGCTTGAAGACCCTGTGACAAACACCATTCCTGTTGGGCTACATGCCAGGCATGTTATTCTAAGAATTAAAATGTTAAATCAATTCCGATTACTTTTGGTTACTACTGCTTTTAATATTATTGCTACGGTATACACTTTCTATATAAACTCAAACCTTTGATCTTTGGAATGAATATTACTATCAGCTCCCGCTTCACAGAGAGTTTTCTTCTCCTTTGTGTCATATAGCCTTATAATTCCAGTTTTATTACCAAGAAGTAACTATAAACAATAGGAATAGAATAATATTAAGCTTTTTATAAAACCTAACTTTGATGAACTTTGAAATGAAGAGTAATGCCCTACTTAATACTAACCAATCTCTCTTTTTTATGAGCCCATTCCAAAGCTAAGATGCTGGACTTGGAAATGACCGTAGCTAATGTGCGAGGTGACGGACTTGGACTCCATATTCTTGGTGACAAATACAAGAGGAGAACGTAATAAAATAAGTGGAAAAAATAATTTATGCTCTTGTTTACATCTAACGCTGGCCATGGAAATTGCTACACCCAAAAAGAATTTGCAACGAATTTAAAACCACATGACATCGATACCAAAAGCACAATGCAAATGATTAAAGTGACATCATCGAACACCACTGCCACACATTATATACAGCTCCTAGTCAAAATATTACAATCATGAGTAAAGTCAGTTTGGTCATGCATTTGAAGGTATTATTTGATACATGAATTTTATTATCAGTAACATAACTAAGGCTTTCAGCTTCAAGGTCTACTTTTAATAGTTTACAAAAAATTAAACTTTAGTACAAGAAAAAAAAAAATATGTAAAGCCACACAATTAGAACATAAGCAGCATTGGTTCAAAATATTAGAATCATCATGTTAATGCATTCAAAATATACACTAAAAAACAACAATACAAATCTAAATATCAGTATTTAGTGGCATCGCCTTTTGCCTTGATTACAGCTCATATCGGTTTGACGTGTTATCTACAAATTTGGCAAAATGCTCTTTTGTAATACAGGACCACATATTTTTTAAACACTCAATAAGTTTACTTTTGTTAGTTAGAACTTCAACTTGGAGCCTCTTTTTCATTATGCCCCACAAATTCTCAATTGGATTTAAATACGGTTCCAATCATCTTCACGCCACAGAAGTCGTTCTTTGCACCACTTCACGTGAGTTTGATGCTGCTTACGTGAAAGCAATAATGAACTCAAAGAGTTCGAAATACGTATATGCGGAATAAAATCCAGTTGTGGACAAGAGGTTGTCGTCTTATGATTATGTCGTTATCCACAGTCATTGAAGAATTCTCATCGTAATTTTTTAATATAATTTAATTTTTCTGTGCAACGAAAATATTTTATTTTCTTGTTATATAATGACAATATGCTTTACACATGCTGTGTACCATATTGTAATGGAAATTATCCAAAAGGACCGACAGTACATGTATTTTCATTTCCCCAAGACCTGTGCCAAATGGATTACTGCAATACATCGTGATTTTGTGCCAAAGAAGTTTAGTAAGGTATGTAGAATTAGAATTAACAAATTAATAATTAGAAATAGACTTCTTAGTAATCATAATTTTTAAACTTTTCTTAAATAATCTTCGTGTTCAGATTAGCGTTCAGATATGGTAAAAGTTCAGATTAGCGTTCCTTAATTTTCCCAAATGATTTTGTCCTGCCTAGTTAGGTTCATGCTTCGAATTCATTATTCTACTTAATATGTAAATAAGTTACTTTTTTTTAGAAGCTATTTATTAATAATTTTGCTAGAGAAATAAATCACGAAAACCACATGTCGGTCGTAGCTACGCGCGGCCAAACCGAAATGACATCCGCAGAATCATGACCATCCGTAGCCGGTGTTCAACGGCATGGAGCTTTCGTGATTTTGTCCCTAGTCACCTGTTAGGGACCGCTACTTTAAACTCCTACCATTTTGATTCCTTAATCTATTTCTTAATCCTCTAAAAATAACAATTTCGTTTTTAATTAGGTGTGCGAAAGGCATTTTAGCGAGAATGACATTGAAAAATTCTCTAAATATCATGATGAGAAAACGGGAAAAACAATCCAGATACCACTTCAAAGGCCTCGATTAAGATGTGGTGCCATTCCTTCCATTCTTCCAAATTGCCCTAAATATCTCACAACAACAAAAAGTTTAAGAGAAGATCCTGATGTAAGAAGAAGACGACTAGAAGATATAAATTTACAAAATGCTGTGGCCCAAAGTTTATGTACACTTGAAGAGTATAAAAAAAGAAAAACCTTTTTTAACTTCACAGAATTTATTTTGTGCCTAGAAAAAGAAAAAATTGGAGAAGAATGGACAGTGGTAAAAAAAATAGATCATGTATTATTTGCTTCAATAGATACTTCAGATATACCAAAGATAACATGTATGTGCCATTGTAAAAGAGGATTTATCTTTATCTATTTATCGAAATCAAATTAAATTAAAAGTTTTACAAAAGGAAACATTTCCTAAGCAAATATCTAATATAAATGAGGTACATAATTGTTTAGAACTTTTACTTGAATGCCAAAATAATCATAATAATAATAATCATCCATTAGGTGATCAACTAAGCATAATATGTGAAATGCTTCGATCTATAGGAATCAGATTTGAGGATAAGCAGAGCAATATATAATTTCTTTGCAAACAAATCCAACTCTTAAATTTGGCACAAGAACGTTTGAGATACTCCCCACATTTTATTATATTTTGTAGCATTTTTTTTTCTATTTCGCCACATTGTTATAAATTTGTGAGGAATTCTAACTACATGATTTTGCCCCATCCTCGAACACTTCAGAAAACATGCTCTAAATACAACACAAACCCTTTGAAGGAACAGACAGATGAGAATTTTTTGTACTTTCTTAAAGAGAAGTTTCGATATTTAAAAGAGAAAGATCTCACCGTCTCTCTTATGATGGATGAAATTCACATTAAGCCATACTTGGACTATAAAGGAGGTACATGTAATATTTTAGGAGTAGCTTACAATTGTGAGAATGCTGCACATTCAGCTTACGTTTTTATGATACAGAGCTTGTTAACATCTTTTAAAGAAGTAGTACATATTTTACCTATAAAAACAATTCAAGCAGATCAGTTGTTTTTTTATGTTAAAAAAATAATAATGGGTCTTCATAAAATTGGTTTCAGAGTGTTGTGTGTTGTGAGTGAAAATAATTCAATTAACAAAAAATGTATGACCAATTTTTATAGCCCGCCTCAAAAGAGCATAGTTTATCCACATCCTGCAAAGTCTAATGAACCATTATTTTTTATAATTGATTCAGTTCACATATTCAAGAATATTAGGAATAACTGGATTAACCAAAAAGATCCTCAGCAATGTTTGTATTATCCTAATTTTGAGAGTCGGAAGAAAACCTTCCTTTTAATGTGGCAAGTTTTGCCACTCTGAAACACTTACATACATTAGAAAGTGAAAATTTTATAAAATATTCTTATGGTTTAACATTGAAATCTTTTTCTCCTACAAATTTTGAAAGACAAAATGTAAAATTAGTTTTAAGTATTTTTAATGAGCATGTGGCACAAGGACTTTTACAGCTAGGAGAGGAACATAAACTATTCCAGTATATAGGAACTGCTGACTTTATCATTTTAATAATCAAGTGGTGGAGCATTGTCAATGTGAAGACTAAATATAAAGGTGTTCGTTATAATAACCCCTTTCAAAATCCACTAACAGTGAATGGTGATGAAATTAATTTTACATTTTTCAACAAGTTTTTAAAATGGTTAGATGTTTGGGCTACAAAAAACAACAAAAAAAATTGCTTAACACCTGAAACTCATTGGGCTCTTACACAGAGTACCTATGGTTTGTTAGAAATGGCTAAATATTGCATTAATGAACTTGGCTTTCAATATTTTTTGCCTGGAAAAATACAAATGGATAGTTTAGAAGCTCGCTTTGGAAATTACAGAAGTTATGCTGGTTCACAATATCTTCGGAAAAATTAATATTCACATAGAAAATAATGATGATAGCATTCAAGAAACGAACCTTAATTTGCCATGCAATTCATCCTTATCTCTGTCATCAGTAAATGACTTTATAATTTCATACAGTGATATCAACTTTGAAAAAATTGAAAGTGTACTCCCTGTGCTTACATAGATATGTGGGTATTGTGTTCGTTCAACATTAAAGAAATTAAAGTGCGAAACATGTAGAGCTTTCATGATTGTTGATAAACAAAATATTCCATATAATAGCGGTTGTCTGATAAAAAGTATGGACAGGGGAGGATTAATGTTAACTCAATGTGACTTCATAAATGTTATTATTTTTAATTTTATAACTATTCAAAAACTGTTAGAAGGTCCCACAGAACAAAAGTTTCTTAAACTTCCTAATCAAAGAGAGTTAGTTATAAACTTAACTACTCAGTTAGTGCATGAACATGATTTCTTTTTAAAAAAGTATAATTGTGAAAAAGGTCATTCAAAAGACTTGATACTGCAATATTTTTTAAATGCAACAACAAACACATTCTTAAACAATTACGTTAAAAAAAGAAATGATGAATTTACACTTCATAAAAATAAAAGAAAATTATCAACTTTTACGAAAAATTGTACATTTTTATTAAAAATTTTGCAACCTGAAATAAATGATTATTATATTGTATTGTTGTTTTTTAAATTTCTCTTATACTTTTGTGTTCAAGTAATTTTGGATTTATTAAAGAATAAAATTAGATTATAAATGCATTAGAAAAATAAGGCAGAATCCTTATACAAAGTGACATTTAAACCTTTCAAATTTTATATTTTATAATCCATTCATTTCATAGATACTTTAATAATATTTGTTTCTGCAAAAGGATAATATTTAACAAAATTAATTCAATCACCGTATGACCCCCTTTCATCCACTATTCCCCTTATCCCTACTAGCTGTGACGTCACAAAATAAGCGCCTAGGCCTTCTTTCAGGGGGTGTTGCTAATACTGCCTACTGGTGGCTAATTTTTTTGCCCTGAATGCGGAAGGTGGAAGCGGAAAGCTCTTCGGCGGATGGACACATCGGCTGTGCTGTGGCCCATTATACATAGTAGGCTTAGCCATACTAAGATAAATTCTACTCCACGCTACGGGAAACAGTTATGATAAAAGCTGATCCACTCATCTATACAGCGTTCAAGGTGAGCCAAGTCATTGCACTTACTTTTTAAACATGATTCTGACATTAATTCATTAATAATGAATATTTCACGTGTCACAATTTGCAGATGCTTGCTTGTTCAATACACAGACTTAAATCTGTATTTTATTTTCCTACTAATTTCTTTCAGAGTGCAGAGTGACATTGCTTTTCCCCTTGCCTTGCCTGTCACTAACTGACATCATGCAAAATGCCAAAAAGACACTGCAAATTTAATGAGACTTTACAAAAAAAATATCCTTTCTTAAAACGCACAAGAACTGAATCAGATATATATTGCAAAATTTGTAATGCAGACTTTTCTGTAGAACATAATGGTGCAACAGATATTTCTAAGCACTTGAATACAGGCACCAAAGAGCAGTAAGTGCAAGTGTATCTTCAAAAAGTGTTACAGAGTTATTCAAAAATACAAGTTGTGGAAAAAAAGAAATGTAGTTAGCTGCTGCGGAAGATGTTATGGCATACCACACTGTCAGTCACAACCACAGCTTCCGTTCTATGGACTGTATCTCAAAGCTCATCCAAAAATTATTTGAAGCAAAGTTTACTTGCGCAAGAACAAAGACAGAAGCAACTGTTGTAAAAGTTTTCTCACCTCTTGCAATGAAGCATTTGAAAGATGAATTGGAAGATGCAAACTTTGTGTATATGTTCATTGATGCATCTAATCATAAGGAGGTGAAGATATTTCCAATACTTGTTCGCTATTTTTTGCCATCAACAGGAATTCAAGTAAAAATCCTTGAACTTAAAGAGCTACCTGGTGAAACATCTGCTCTTCAGCATCAATACATTATGGAAACACTGGAAACTCACGAGTTGTCACAGAAAATTGTTGCTTTCTGTGCTGATAATGCAAATACAAATTTTGGTGGTGCAGAGAGAAGAGGAAAAAACAATATATATAGTAAGCTGAATGAAACACTTGGTCATAAAGTCCTTGACCTTGGATGTGCAGCACACATTGTTCACAATGCTATTCAGTCAGCAGCAGAGTGTCTCCCTATAGATATTGAATCAGTTGTTCATAAGATATTTATGTACTTTTATAGATACACCGTTCGTGTTGCTGCCTTACAAGAATTCTGTGATTTTGCTTCAGTGGAGTATCAGAAGCTACTATGCTACAGCAAAACCAGATGGTTAAATATGGTTAAACAGAAAGGATTTTAAAAATATATCCTGGGCTGAAAGCATACTTTCTGCCCTGCCTTGCTACGAACTTTTTTTGAAGATCTATCTGCAGAACTATGGTTATATTTCGTACATAATCAGGCAGCATCATTTCAAGCAACTATTCTCCAGATCGAAAATCAGACTGCAACATGTGTTGAAGTGTACAGATATTTGAAAAATCTTAATGAAAAATACAGGGAAAGAGCAAGACAGAAGTTCATTCCCATGATAGTTCAAAATAAGTTGAAAGAGTTAGAGAAGGAGATTAATACTGAGAGGCTCTATTCATGAATGATTGAATTTTATGAAACAAGTGCAGATTACCTGGACCGCTGGTGCACTCAATTTGAAGAAATAGATGTGTTTGATTGGGTGCTTTTGAGATCACAACCATCATGGGAAGATGTTCAAAAGTGGATTGGTTTTGTAACTAATATATTTCCTGATAAGATAAATGACAATGAATTATTTGATGAGATCTCAAATATACGAAAATATGTCACTGCTGAAAAACTTAATAATTGGGCTACAGCAGAATTTCCGGTAGAGAAACGATGGATGGAAATCCTTGATCATTTTGTCAACCATTATGTTCCATGTGATAATGTGAAACTCATGGCTGAATTTGCATTATGTCTTCCAGAGACAAATGCTCCCACTGAAAGAGTCTTTTCTCTGATCAACAACATGTGGACACCAGAAAAATCGCAACTCAAAGTCGATACGTTGAAACATATGCTGGTTGTGAAATACAATTTCACAGATTTATGTGACAAATTTTATGACATGTTATTAAAAAATCCTGATGTCCTGAGAACTATTCATTCAACTCAGAAATATTAGTTAGGTCCTGTGTTAGTTACTTATGCAATTCCTTTTTATTTTTTAACACGTCAATTTTTAACATTAAAGTTTTGATTATGTTGTTTTAATTTGTTTTTTGATGTATTATGTTTTGAAGATATTTTAACAAATAAACAAATTGTTAATTACTCACTGACATTCTTTTTCATTCATGAACGTCGAAAAATTGAGCTCAGCCTCGAACTCAGAGTATAAAATAAGTCAAGGCTTCGGTACGTCCATGACAAATCAGTACAGATTATTGGGGGCCCCCCCCGCCCGCGCGCTCCAGGGTGCCCCTATGGAAATCTGGTCGCCGTACTTTAACCTCCTAGCATCTCTGAGTGTTGAAGACAACTTTCTTTCACTTTTGTGGCAGTTGTTCAAATGCGAAGTACCATACTGATACTTTTTCAAGACTCTACATACAGTTGCTTGTGAACGTTTGACTTGTGTAGCAGTTTTCCGTTGTGTCAACTTCTGGTAATGAAGGGCGATAACATCTTCAGTAGTGACAGAGATATCAGCTTTTCAAGGCATTTTGCAATGAAATTAAGACATCCTGAAAGACTTTTTTAATGAATATTGTTATTAATTCATTCAATTTGAATATTCTTTAAACAAGCTATTTAAAGAACAATGAGAAAATGATTCTAATACTTTGAACCAATGAAACTTTGTATTCTACTTATGCAATTTCAGATTCTCTTTTTTTTTTCGAATTGAAAGTTAAAAAAAAAAATAAAAAAAAAAATATACCATATATATCTATGCAGAAAATAACATGTTGATTTCCAATAAAACTAAAACTTACTCATGATTCTAATATTTTGAACAGGAATGCTTGGAGCCTTTATCCAGTGCTTAACAGGGCCATACAACAGACTGAAACGTCAGAATTTTGCATGTTAAGAGGCAGACCAATATATCACAGCTTCACGATTGTGAAGAATATCACCACACAGATCCTTTCGAACAACGTTGTATGGTCAGACTGCACAAAGCCAGATGGTCGGGTCGTCATGTAGACACCACTGTGACATCTTGTGTGCAGGCTTGGATATATAAAGGTCATTGCATAGAGTAGGTAGTGGTCCTCCCAGATAATACAGATAGAGAAGATCATCATATCCTTCAATGTGCAGTAGCAGCAAGTGCCAGAAATTTTTTTT